>CM033282.1:592500-678397 GCA_019343175.1 Oedothorax gibbosus | reverse complement strand
TTATTTAAAAATTTAGTTTAAAACATATAAATTTTTTTGGGAAAACCTATTTCTTTTGGGAACTGTGTGTAACCCATTATATGATTGTTTTTGGTTCATTTTATTTGATGTTATTTATTTAAAAAGTAAATAGGTTTTATTTAATTTGACCAAAAAAATTTTTTTTCCCCTCCTTAACATATAAAAGCTTTTTTTTTAAAAATTATGTTATTTTATAGGAAAAAATTAAGTATAGAAATTTTTTTAGAAAAAGTTTGGGAAAAAATTAAAGGGAATAAAAAATTTAAATTTTAAGGTTTTTAAAAATGTATTAATTTTTAACAACAAAAAGTTTTTTAAAAATTGAATTAAAAACATTTTAAAAAAATTTTCTGTGAATTAGAAATTAATCAGGAATGTTTTGCACACACACATCTATACTCCTGGCCAACCTAAGTAGGGTAAATAAAAATATCTTGGAGAAGACCTTCCCGGATGTAAAGAGTTCCATAAATTATTTGCGAATCCATCTAGAAAACTTGTTTAAAACATTAATTTCGTTTAAGGTCTAACAGATTTGAATATTATCTGAGAAAATTTGGCAATTTATCAGAATGAAAAGTGTATTTTGGTTAAATTGTATTCAGATCATATTGTATGTAAATATTACCTTACAAGAGTTTCCAACCAACGGATCATTGTTTCTTTTTCGCGTTCTATGGTTGCCGTCTCGATCGGATTTATTATTATGACAGAGGCAGCTGATTTTTTCATTATATCATAATTCACTGTGTAATTGGCGATTGAAAAAAAAAATTATTTTAAAATTTTTCAATCGCCAACCCGAAAGTGTTTTTTTTTTTGGGGGGGGGGGGGAAGTCGTTGGTAATTGTAGTCAAGTATTCAATATCTGCATACAGATTTTTTTTATTTCCTTTGAAACTTTTTAAGTTGCACTGTACGAAAAAAAACTGCCGAAATGTTCATTAATCTGTACGGTTGGTACAAGATGAGCACCACTGTACATAAATTGCTCATCCATGGCAGCGACATAATGAACAGTCTACCATTGCCTCTAGGACAACTTTCAGAAGACGTTCTGGAGGCCAGCCACAAACTCTACAAAAATTTACGCCTGTTTCATTCTAGGAAGACATCCAGAATCAATACCAACACTGACATTTTAAATTGAATGCTCATTTCCTCGGACCCCATCATATCTTCGTACAGGAAACACACTAGAAAAAGGAGTAGGCCTTTTTCAAAAGAAACATAAGACATGCTAAAAATTCCTGATTTCTTGAAAGATGAACCTATGGACAGAGCAGATGACATAGGAGATGATGTCATAGAGGAAAACGTCACGGATGACTAACTCCAACATTTTTGTATGTATGTAAATAGACTGAAATATTGTATTATCCATATATCTTGATATATGTTATCCATAAAATTGAATATCTACTAAAAAATCTATGTGTAGTGAAGTAATGTCGAATTGGTGTAGTCTTCCCCAAGCCCCAAGTCAAGGCCCTGCCCCAAGTCAAGAAAAAGTCAAAATGTAAGTTATTTTATAAATATATTCAATTTCTGTTCACATTATGCCATGCAGTTTTCTAATTTAAGCAAAAAATATTTTTGTCGCTCTAAAAGTGGTATATTGCCGTGTGTGCGTCTGTAAGACTAGATAATTTCTCTTTAATATCTTACGAGTCTTTAACATTTCTATTAAAAACACAAAATATGGACGTCTTTATATTGACGTATTATTTAGTTCTACCTAAACCATCATTTGAGCATTTATGGAATGTTGTCTTAAAATTACGTTATACGGATACAATTTTCATGACTATGGTTGGATGCTGATGTTCCCAACCATTTTTATACGCATTTTGTCACTTGTGTTAGTATACTGTATTAACACGATCCACGTCAGAGTAGTAATTTTGTTGTTATTTCATAGCATCGGGAAACATATAAGACACCGAATTTCTCGATGATAAAACAAGTTCTTTGCCATACGAAAAGTCCTTTAATTGCGACAGCTGGCAATGTCATATGAATCCCCATTAAGTTTAGCTTCCAGTAGTTGTATTTTGAAGTTGGTTTGGCATAGTTGGAAATAACGTTGTATTGGTTTCGGTGAAATGGTTTCAAAGATGAGAGTTAGTACACTATCAGGAAAGGATTATAAAAATTTCATAACATTTCCCCCGTTTTTGATATGACCATTTTCTGTGGAATGCTCTTAGCCAACATTTGGTAAAAAATAGTTTCGGCTCTTTTTAAGTTCATTGGTCAAGTTGATTAAGTTCTCTTTGGTCAGAAGTAAGTAAATTTTTTCGAAACTATTTCTAATTTTATAGTACAATTTTATATAGTTAAACGTTTAAGAATTCACGTAGTTATTATTTGTTATACCTCATTGATTGTAAGGGTTTTAGGGACGATAAAAAAACCTTTGTAATTTTCAATGAATTTTCTTTTTTTATTAACTTTTCAATAGATCTGTTAGTAAGGACGGCTACTGTTATGTTGTCAAGTAGTATAGGCTTTTACTTAGGCAGCAGAAACCGTTGAACTCTTATAATGTACAATGATGAGGCACATCACAAGCTATTAAGTTGGGAAAAAGTTCATTAAATATTCTTAGTAGTTTTGTTTCATCAAATATCTTTTGAGCTCGTAACAAAATATTTGTGAAACATAGCATAATAAGGGTCGAGAAATCAAAGATGAACAGTATCTGAATTGTCTAAACAAACGATTTTTTTTCTTAATGGGTAAGGATACCTGTCAGGATGAAGAAATGTAATTCTTACTGGCGTGGTTTTTTTTAACATTCAACTACCGTAGGAATTATTTATTTAAAGAACTTATCATTAGTAGAAATCTACAGTAACACCATATTTGTGCCCGCCAGAATATTAGCTACAACGTTTTCAAACAAAATCAAATTAAATCTACTTTTGGTACGGGACTTTGAAAAGCTTTTTAAGATGTCAAAGGTTGGATTTGTGCTGTGATTCTACAGCTGTAGAGAATGCTGAGCCGTTAACTAGGTTAATGATGTTTTCAGCAGCTGCAGAACATTTCGTTTTGACATTTCATGAGCAGCAATTGTTCGAAAATAAAATTTCCTTAAAGGAGACTGTCATTGTTTTGTGTAAGAGGTGGTGGGAAAAGCAGAGATGGAAATCAACAAATAAGTTGGATCAACTAAGTCCTGTTTTTAAGAGAACTAACTATTCTAAGAACAATAAAAGGAATTAGATAAACTTCTTTTTTTAAATTTATAGCTGCTCAAAAGTTATATTTCCAAATAGAGGCCACATATTAATTGCTTATAAAATAATCAAAATGTTTAGAAATCACAATTGTGTCACTTAAAATGACCGAAGAGTTGGTTAGCAACATAAATCTGATGCTAAAACCCTTTATGAAACCTTTTAATTTAACACAAAAATCCTTTCTTGCATGACTTAATAAATTAATTACCCGTAAATTAAGGAATATTTTACTCTCCTATAGTGCAAAAATATACTTTAACGAACTTATTTACAAAATTGCATAATATAACGTAAGAATTGTAACAACCCTTATTATTATCATACATTTATTGCTTTACATATAGATTACTAAGTTCTATAAAAAAAACATATTTTTGAATATATATATATATATATATATATATATATATATATATATATATATATATATATATATATATATATATATATATATATATTATATATATAAAATATAATATATTTATATATATATATATATATATATATATATATATATATTTTTTTATAAATACAATAAAACAATCTGCAGAGCTGTTTACATGCTTCTCCTTTTCTACAATACAATGTATGTTAAAATTATTAGTGTAAGTGTTACATAGGGTTGAAATGTACAATTTGAGGAAAAAACACTAGGAAGAGAGACTTTAAGTAAAGAAAGAAATACAAGTAATATTTATAAATAAGTTAACATATTTAGCTCTACTGATTCAAACTTAGCTCTTTATTTTAAAATAGTTCTAGTTTCTGCTCTTTTATTCGTTAAGTCCATATACATCTAATTTATTCTATAATTTAAACCTTTAAATCAGAGTACTAGATAAATTACCCAATGAACGTTAAATTGAGAGAAATGTGAGCGAAAAAAATGGTGTGGACAAAATATCTCTCGTAAGGAAACACGGATATTATGGATTATCTGACGCTCTTTTACATATGCGAGGTGATATATGACCCACTACACGGAACAAAAAACCGAGCTCGATGAGCTTAATATCTGTGATGCTTTTTTCTTTTCACAAATCCATGATAAATCTGAGGATCTACCATCAAACGAATAAGCGCATTTGTACTTTTTTTATTTTTATCTCTTTAGAAATATGCGATTAGAATAACATATTTTTTATTAGAAAATGCTCGCTGCGAGAGGTAGAACATTTTCTTCAAAAGGACATTGGGACTATTTAAAAAAAAAGCACAAATTCTAATTCATTAAATTTTTTTTAAAATATAAATTTTAAATTTTTAAAAACCAAGTATGGCATTTAACTGCTTGCGCATTTACTCCTAGATAAAATGTCAGTGCATTCACTATATATAGATTAAATGTATTAAGAAAAAAAAATGACTCAGAAGAAAATCTCGAAAGTATGGAATTTTCGCGTTATGCCTTTTTTTCAACTCAATCAAAATCAACCCCGTATTCAGTTCTAAAAAGGTGAATAAAAATTATGGTACACATCTTTCAGCTGCCTCTATTAAAAAAAATATTTGTTGAGCTGCAAATATGTAACGAATTATTTTCCCCTCTACTATCTTTCAAGAAATAAAATAGCATGAAAGACTGAATGGGATCCATTCTATTTGTTCCATTGTTACAAATAGATTTTTAATTACATCATTACAATAAGACATAATTATGCCCACTGTATGAAAATTGATTATATGTCACATCCTCAAACTATTTTTTACCCTCAGATCACAAGAAAGAATTTAAAAATTATTGTTTTTGATTTATACCTACATTGTAATCACTTGAAAAATTATTCATTGCGTTAACGTTAGTTAAAAAAAGACTCTCGAAATAAACGTTGAAATATTTAATGTAACAAAATCCATTTATGAATCGCATATTTAATTATTTAATAATATGATTTAATGTAGCTTAAGAATAAGAATGTAGCTCATATAATTTCTACATTTTTCGAATAATTTTGCATACTCATTTAGTACATTTTAAATTTTTACACGCCCTTCACAACACTAAGGTTAATTATTTAATAAGAAGGTTATGTTTGGAAAGAGACGATGAGCATTCAAAAGTTGTGTACTAAAAGAATTTTTAGCAATTTCGAAAATTTAATCATTCTTAATTAATGTTGAATTAGTTTTCGCTATTATCTTTTTAAATTGAAGTGTTTGTTGAGTTGCTTTAGCCCAACAACGTAAGGTTTAAACGTTAATACATTTTTAATGCTTTTTATAAGAAAAAATCTTTTACATCAGTAATTCATTTTAGATATGAGGGATAAAACAAAGTGCGTAAATACATTTATTTACGTGTTAAGTTGCTTAAATATTCATTTATTTATAAGCCCGAGATCACGACGTCGGCAAAGTATCTATCGATTGCTTGTTAAATTGCAATACAAATAAAGTGTTCAAATATTTGCGTAACTAAAAAAAGATAAATAACAAATTTGTTTCTGATCATACGTTCTGCAAAAGGTAGCGTCTTTTTGTAATCCTTAATATTAAGAAACCGTAGTAAAAACTAATAGAGTTGTCGCTGTGCATTTAATTATTTATAACATCTCTTAGTGGTTTACTGCTTTTGCTTCTGCAGCTATTCTCTGTGATATGTTGGTGAGTCAGAAATGTAACTCATACTTACTTAATGTTTAGAAAAGATATAGCTTGGGCGTTATAATAGGCGTTAATTATTTTTAATCACAAACTACCCGAAACTATTTTTTAAAAAACACTAATGTTACAAGTTTACTTCAAATAGCCTTATTTTTTTTTACTTCATCAATTGATGGTTAGAGGGTTGGATTGCATAGTTAGGCTCAATGTTTCGAAACCCAATTATAAGAACAAAAGGAAACCGGACATAGCTTCAACATATGAAAAAACATAAAAGCTGAAGCTAAAAGTAATAGTTGACGTTAGAATATGTTTACTAGTTAAAGGTAAATTAATTTGCCCTTTGGTAGAAAGCATACATGTCCTCTATAACTACGTTAAACGTTCGTCATTTTTTTAAAATCAAAATTTACGAAAATAAAAAATTCAGTTACAACTTCTCACACTAATCTAACAAGTGTGGTGGTTTTACATTTGCTATATACTGTATAAAAAGATATATCTTCCAGGTTAAAGGGCATTTATTTGAGGAACAGCTTTTTTAGTTAGTAAAAAAAGCTTAATCAAATTAGTAAATTATTTATTTTTACACTCTAAAAACTAAATGTGTAAACTTGAAAATTTACACACGATTATGGGTATATTTCAAGAATTACACATATGAGGCACCAAATTACGCATTTGTATGTGTAAACGAGAGGCGTGTAAATTGACAAATGGTCAAAAACACATATTTATGTGTAAACATGAAAATATCAAGCATTTTACCTAGTATGGTGAGTTTTTTTTAATTCACACACATATATGTGTTAAGAAAATCACATGCTTAACATCACTCAAAACTTTATTTTACAATTCAGCAAAAGGCTGGAGAGCCCAGTCAGTAAGCCGCTTGCCTTTGTATGCGAACGATCCCAGGTTCGGGACCGAGTATTGTTAAAATAACTGCTGACCTATAAACGGTCTGTGCAGCTAAAAATTATTCTTCGGAATAATACCCCGGGTAGGGGGAGTGCACTTTAAATATGCTCCAAAGTCACAAAGCTGCAGATGACCTTGACCTTAAAAAATTGCGTTGGATGCCTTCTCAGGTGTCGGCTCGTCACTTGACTGTGTTTCTCAATTATGACGCCCGTCGCCAATAGCCCTCGTGTAGCTCTAGTGTGACGATATTTCAACATAAAACGCTAACAATCCACTATTAGTTGGAATTGGCGTCGCACTAGAGCTACATGAGGGCTATTCTCCTAACAAAATAACTGCCGACCGATAAACGACCCGTGCAGCCAAAAATGTCCGACAAATAATGCCCCGTGTAGGGTAGTGCACGTAAAATATGCTCCAAAGTCCCATCGCTGCGTACTATGTCGCCCTTAACGGTTGCGTTGGGTGCCTACTCAGGTGTCGGTACGCCACTTGACTGTGGTTCTAAATTACGACGCCCGTCACCAATAGCCCTCATGTAGCTCTAGTGCGACGATAATTCAAACTAAACTAAAATTAGATTGGTTTTAGTTTTTTTTGTAAATGGAGGGTCGGCTTATACACGCTTTGTATATTCAAATTTTAAGTAGCTTCTTAATCGTAGCCTCTTGCAAGTTTTAAAAATTAATAAGGTAAGTTTGAGAGTCATGTAATTTTTTTGTGTCAAAATAAAAATGTATTCTAAAAATGCTCATTGTTTTCTTCATTCATCTAATACATTATTATATAGAAATTATTTAGTTAAGAACTTATAAAAAAAGAAATACTGTTGGAATAATTTATAATCTATCTTTCTTAATAGTTAAAAGTATTATTTTGACGATGCATGATTTATGTTCTTAAATTTTGGTTTTTATAATTTAGAATATTTTATATGGAAATATAAAATTAGTTTTGTGATGCAAAAGTTAAATTATATATTTCCATAACTTTTTTTCTTTGAAGGTACTTTTAATTTGAAAAGCAGTTAATAAAATACATTTTTTAAAGTCTAATCTTTAGCAGCCTTGTTTCCTTTTAAAGTATAGTTGCTTTTGGGTTTAGAATAAATATGTTATTGTGATGGTGATGTTTTAAAGTGGTAGTATATTGGCTGTAAATGAAATTTTATATCCTATAGTTGTGATAAAATATTTCTGAAAGCTATTCTGTTAAATTAATGTTTTGATTATGTTTCAATTTATAGAATGTTTGACAAATTTAATGTAAATGTTATTTCTATCTAAAATATTCGACAGCAAATTTATAATTTTGTCTACCACATTAAAATAATATGAAATGAATTTGTCATAATTAGATATTTAATAAACATTGAAGTCGCTCACTATAAAAAATTTAGTGAACTAAGCACATTTTGACCGTGTTTTGACGTGTTTATAGAGTAACGTTCCACCAATTTTTAAAGTCTTGTAGTATTTAGATATTTTAGGTTAGGTGGAAATGGGAGCGGTAGTCAAGTCTCCAAACCGAAGTCTTCTCTCTGTGTTAATCCAATGTAAAAAAATTCTATGTCAAATTACTGCGGCGGTCGTAGAAATTTGGCTTCGAAAAATATTTTTTCTATTGGATTCACAGAGGTAAGACTTCGGTCGGGAGACATGGCTACCACTCCCATTCCTTAAGACATCAAAAGTGTCTGAAAGTAAACCCCAAGAACTCCAGGTCACCCTACTCTGTATTATGAAATATTTGTTATAAAAATCTATCATGAATTGAAATTAATTGATATGTAAGAAGTAGTGTAGCATTATTATTGTGTTGTTGTTCATTGTTTATTAAAATTGGATGGTAATTTCCAAAGTGATTAAATCTATAAAAAATATTCCACATTATTTTTATTTTTTGTTTCATATTATAACTCAATAAATATTTGTTGCCTAAAATTATGTATTTAAGTGTAATCTGGTTAGGCATTGATAAAGGCTATAAAGTGTGTATTTCTCAATTAATCGGTAAAGTGTGTAATTCTCGATTGCACAGTAAAGTGTGTAATTCTCTCTTACACAGTAAAGTGTGTAATTCTCACTTACACAGTAAAGTGTGTAATTCTTATTTACACAGTAAAGTGTGTAATTCTTACTTACACAGTAAAGTGTGTAAACTGAAATTACACGCTTTTTACACACATAAACAAATCATTCTAGTGGCAAAAAATACCTGCTTTCGTGTGTAAATTTACGCATTTAGTTTTTAGAGTGTACTATTAAAATAACGTAAAATAGTTTTTAAAAGTTCATGCTAATTTTCTTTAAATATGCGAGGCTAATTCTATTTGCTTTTTTTAAATATGTAATACAAATATCAAATTTATAAGAACTACGGGGAATCGCTATGTTTGACGAAAAAACATTAGTAACCTTCTCTAAAAAACACGTTATTTAAATGACAGTCGTCCTCTTGATCATTTGGCTGGAAAAGACTATCTGCAACGACTCAAATATCACTTAAACGGGCGAATTTAATGCGAAAATAAAATTAATTTCACTATAAAATATACCACGATTTAGAATGAGCCTGTGATGTCCATACTTGCTTTACACAAGTAACTGGGAAATGTTTAATTTTCTTTCCTTTGACGGCAAAGTGCAGTCCTGTGTCTTATTATTGGAGACTGTATTCCCCGAAGCAATTTTCTTTTCAGTATTACCTACAAAAAAAGGCAGCTTTTTCATCAGCCTACAAGAAATCTTTGTCATCCGAAAAACGGAAGCCGTCGCACTGTTTTAAGAACAATGGATATTGACCTTAATTGTGCATTTGCGGACTCAAATGATTATTTATAATGCATTATACTAACTACTATTTATAATGCTTCAAACAAAGTGCAATTGTTTTTTTTTAAATTATGTTTTAGTTCTTTTTGTAGGGATCATCATTTAAAAGTATATTATATTAATTAAATGTATATCCATGTTTTAATGTTTTTTCCTCTATGTATCAAGTATCTAAAAGGTGGTGCGTTTATTTTGTAATGTGCAATAGTGAAATTACTAAGAAACAATAGTTCAAATGAATTATTTTCGCAGATTTCTTCAAATTGTCCACCCTTTTACTAAAACCCTTCTACTCAGCTTAAAATGTGGCTGTTTAAGCTATACTCCCAAAACTACTTGAGTTTCTCTCCATCCAAGCCACAGAATTACCCCATTTGTCAACTCCAGTGTGTGCATATTGATCGGAATCGGACATTTTGCAGTTAGGCAAATTTGAGACATTCCAAAGATTTATCCTCCCAAATGGCTATTCCTACTGCTATCACGCGCATCCGTGTTCTCACCGCACAATTCAAGTGTAAATCCAAATCGAAATTCTTCGCAACCCATCGAAGTCAACAAAATGGAATCTAAATTCCGTACAGTCAACCCATTTACGTCATGAACACAGTAGAAATCTCCGGTTTATTCACGTAAAAACATTAATGAAAGTAATTTTCCGAGCGTAAGAAATATCTGGGGCATCTGTAGTAAAGCTCCGATATCAAAGAAATATGCCCCCTTCCCCGCAACACATTTTTTATGTATGGATGATAGCCTTTAGATCCAGTGGTAGTTTATCCTAATATTTGGGAGCAATATTATCCTTTGATTGAGCCTCCAGACTTTTTGAATAAATAACTAGAGCTTTATGACGGGTATTATTTGTAGATTTAACATCTATCTATTAGGTAGCCAAGAGTAGGTTCTTTTTGGTGGTATAAAAGAGTTGTAACACCAACTCGGTGGCGTGAATGTAAAGGTATCGTGCTACCAACATAACCCTAGATCGTGGGTTCGGCTAGCCTCGCCCGAGCCAACAGGTTTTCAGAATGGGAAAATTGCTGGCACGCATGTCTTACTATTATGTATAACGAAACTATACATTTACCCATTTAGATTGTCTACTCTCAGAAAGATGCAATATCAGTATACTTTAGCATCCACCCAGAACTCAGATTATTTGTAGTCTGTTCTGTAAAGTTGCTGAGTTTGCATTGGCAAAAAAGAAACCCCATAAACTACAAGAGATTGATTTTAAGTGCAATAGGTTTGAAAAGTAGAATAGTAATTTATCCCAGTAAAAATAACCACCTTCCTTCACGTTAAAAATATATTTTTCTTTACAAAGACTGTATATGACAACATTGGTTTTGATCGGGTATCACTATTCACTGCCTATACGTATAGCTCGTCTTTGAAAGTCGGTACAGCGGAGTACCATCTTAAAAACACGCTTGACTTTTACCGCCTATCCAAAATCAACTTTTGAAATCGGAACAAGTCAGTCATTTTCACTAAAAATATCGATATAATATATAAAAAACTAAAGCTGGTAAAAACTATAACACACACACACAGATCTGCCAAAATTTGGATTTCCGAAAAAGAATGAATTTAATCATACAGAAACAAATACAACTTATTTTTGGCCAATATGCTTGTTACCATTGTATCAAACAAACATAGCGGGTACACGATTTTTTCCCTAATGATTATGACTCTAAAGTGTTATGATAACTTCAAAAAAGTGTTCATGATGGTAAAGGGGATAACTAAAGGTGATGGTTTGGTGATGGGGTGGTGGTTCAGGTGGTGGTTTACTATCCCCACCAAAGAGGCCTGATACAGACGGATTATGCAGGTATTTTTCCCCTGTACTCTTCATGTGTGTTTACTTACTAGGTTTTTAAATTAATATACTATTATTGAAAATTGTTTAACTTGTGTGTAATTTCAATGGATAAAATTAAATGTTTGTTGAAAAATGCTACTTTGTCTTTCTATTTTTCTATGCTACGAACACATTGTCGAATAATTTACCAAGACCGTCAGAAAACGGTTAAAAATATAGGACCACACACTATCAATTTACGGTTCATGGTAATTTAATTACGCTTGAACCGTAATCAGGTAGACTATAATGTTACATTCCAGGACCGTAGATATATGGTTAATACCGTTATTCTGCCTGTTGATTTACGGTCCATAGTCGTTTAATTACGCTTGAACAGTGATTAGGCAGACCGTTATCTTACATTCAAGGACCGTAATTCCACAGTTGATACTGTATTATTTTGCCTCGTAAAATTACGGGCTACAGTAAATTATGGGCATGAGTGTTTTTTAACGGGGTAGGGCTGGAATCTCTGCTGCCGGTCCCTGCCCGTAAATTTACTGGGATTTTTTTTTAACAGTGTACGTCTCTCCAAAAGCACGAACAGTAATTAAAAAAAAAACAAAAAAAAACCACTAGGTGTTAAAAATAATATGATGAACACCGCATCAAAGCCTGACGAAAGCATTTAATATTGTATGCCCTGATGCAATGAAAATGATTATCTAAGGAAGGATAATTATCTAATAAGAAGAAATATTGTATGATTATTGATTAAGTCTTAGGACTTTGATGCGTTGATTTGATATAAATTTAAAGGATTTTTTGATTGATATGGTTTTTATTATTATCAAAACACTATTGAACATGTTTTGTTGATTAAAAAAACCAACAGTATTTTAATTTAAAATTATATGAATGTTAATTCTAATTTTGTCAAACCAACTAAATCACGACGTTTAAAAGTTTTATAAGTGGCATTTGGTAAAATCCCCCCCCCCCCCTCCCCCACTAGAAATTTTCAATTTTTCACACATGTTTGCTCTAATAAATATAAGAATTTGATCATGACACGATTTGATCAAATATAGGTGAATTTTTGCATAAAGAATATTTAAAAAAAAATTCCAAACATTTTTAGTTTTGAAAACTGAAATCGCATTTTTTTATTGATTTGTTACTTTATGTTTAGATTATTTAGAAAATAAATAGATAGATAGACAGACAGATAGATAGATACATAAATACATAAATACGGAAGGACGCACGGAAGGACGGGCAAACAAACAAACAGACAAACAAACAAACAAACAAACAAACAAACAAACAAACAAACAAACAAACAAACAAACAAACAAAACAAACAAACAAACAAACAAACAAACAAACAAACAAACAAACAAACAAACAAACAAACAAACTTAAAATAATTCAATAGTGGGACGCGACTCATTTGGATTGAAGAAAACATTAGTTAACGTCGTTAGACCGACCAGTACATAGTTGAGTTTGCAAAGTGAACGCTAACTACTGACTGCTCTGAGTACTGATGACTGAAATTGAATCAATCAGTGAAGCAATCATCAGCAGATAATTGCTAAATTAGAAACTGTGTGTGTTTGGACACACAATACATCCATTATAAATGGATCGATAGTGTTGTGACGCTTCAGTCAGACCTCGTATTAGTTGAGCTTTCAATTAACTCACATATTTCTTGCTACACACTTAAGTAGGTACTTGAAAGTTTTTTTATTTTATGTATTCAATCAACAAAGGAGGAAACGAAAATTAAACGTTTTTTTGTCGAATTTGGTTCATTGGTTTCATATCGTGTGCTTGTCAGGGAAGAATGCTGTTTAGTTTGAACAACAGAAACATACAACAAAGCAAAGAGCACGTCAATTGTTACCAGACGCTAGCGAGGGTAACGGAACTGTGAGTTGACGCTTCGTATGATAAAGGTAAAACTTTATATAAACTATCGTGTGAAAATAAACAAAGTGCTATATTTTTGATTCATCTTTTTATAAGTACTTTGTTAGGTAAGTACCAAATGTTTAATGCATTATTTAATGATACAAAGAAAAACATTTAAAATTAAAAACTTTTTTACAGGTTTTTCAAAACACAATCAAAATTAGTAATTTTAGCAGGTTAGAAATTGTCGGTCTCACGGTTGTCTCATCTGTTTCAAATTTTTCAAAAAGTTATCTCTTTGTCTTAATTTTTGTTTAAAAAAATGACCACTTCATAATCCTCTCACGTAAGAGTTAGAAAAAAAAGCCAACTGTGCTACAAATAATTAAGTAGGTATGCACCCTTTTTAGGGTAAAATTAAGGATGATTAAGTTTGTATAATAAGTAGGGGAAAAAAAGCTTTTAGATTCAGTAAATTTAACATCCTAAAAAGTAAGTATTTCAGCGTAAATACATGTTTGTTCTACGTATTAATTTGATTTTGTTTATAAGTAACTCTATAAGTCTTTATTTTCTTGTCATATAAATGGGTTGAAATTTAAAATTATTTACCTTGTGTTGTTTTCCCGTTATTTCTTTTACTAAAAGTTGGCACAATACTAAGATACACCTTATAAATTAGTTTCAAATTATTTCTTTAAATAATAAAACTGCAATTTTAAGAAATAAACTTTATCTTGCAAGGAAAAAAAACATACAATATTGATATTTAAATCTATTTATTGTTTCGAAAATTTCTGTTTACTTATTTATGAATAAATGGCAATATAAACTAATCTGAGAATGTGTTATTATTTATTAATAATAAAAAAAAACATGAAACTACTCCAGACTTCACAAAAAAAATTGAAATGACAATTATAACTAACCCGAATTTTATGTCAAAAAATGTCATGTAAAAAAGGAAAGTAGGCCCATAAAAATGTCTGACAAAAGCGTGCGATATTTTTTGAAACCCCATCCTGGCCGAAAAGAAGTCCTTCCCATTTGATCCAATCGGGGCGCCCTCTGTGCCCGATCCAAACTCTGCCAACTCCACGTGGTTGCTCAGTCGGGGAAGAGCCATGCCGGGAACACAACAGACAGGGGCAACCTACTAATCTCTTCAAGACGCGGTTTCTTAAGATTTGGAAGAGAAAAACACACATTCTGCATGGATGTGGCACCGATAGCCTTTTTCTTGCTACTTTCTGCAATTATTGGTAAGTTATTATTTTTTTATATCAGCAGTGGACAAGGTTATTTGAATTTGGAATGATGGAGGTTTAGAAAGTGCGTGGTTCTTAGTTTGAATAAATTAGATTAGTTTGATAAGTTTTAAAAATTAAATATTGTCTTAAAAGGTTTACGTTCACGTTGATGCTGTATATAATAAAATAGAACTTTCAAAGGTATTGCGTTGAATATGTTTTTCAGAAAGTATGGTCTGAATATAGCTATAATAAAATATCAGATTTAAAAACACACACCAAAAATCTAAATATCTTCATAGATGTTTTTTAAATGCACTATAAAAGAGTTGTAAATGTTTATTTTTGTTCCGATAAAAATTCGCAACGAAACGCAAAAATATTTTATAAAAATGTTAAAATATTCTAAAAGACAAAATGCTTTACTTACCAATTTTTTTTTGTTAATAAATGCTCTTTTCAAGTTTTGTTCCAGACCTAAAAAAATTACTCTTTTGGTGGAAAAATTCGGAACTACTTATATAGAGCTACAAAAGTTTCTTATAGAGTTTGGAAACATTTTTTTAGATTTTGAATTTATTTTTCTAAAAGGCAAATTACTTTTAGTTTAAAATTTTGGGTTCCACAGAACGTTTTATGGTAGCAAACCGTCTTATTTTTGTTTTAGAAAAAGTCCCAAACTAATGCAATACTATTTTATATTGGGTAAATAAATTTAGGTAGACTTCACATTTATAGTATTCAAATTTTAGCTTGCGTATTTTATATTTATCTTTCAAAATTTATTCTTCAAAAGCAGGGAACGAACTATTTTCTATTTTAAAGGATTTTTTTATGGAAATGTATAAAAATTATTATTTTGCCTTAATAGTAATAGCCCATGCAAAGAATAATGTCTATACCATCATAAAATATTTAAATATATTAATATTTGTGAACTCTACTAAATTAATGAATTAATTTTTAGGGGTATTAAAAGGGGGCCTTGGTCTTACCTACACTTCAAAAAATTTATCAAAATGTATACGTTGATAGTATGTACTTCCTAACAGCATTTACAGTTTCGCCAATGTTTTAAATATTTTACATAAGCTTTAGTCTTTCAAGTTACAAGCAATACATACGTACGCAATCAAGTTTTATTGCTTCTATATCTTTCCGTACTTAACTTTGCAAAAGGGAAACTTATCATAAAATTCGTGTCATAAATAACTTAGGAACATTGAATAGTGGGAATTTTAGTTTGAGTTGAAATGTTCCGGAACTTTTAAGCACTTTGACACACATTTTATATCCCGTTTTATGGACTACGCAAAGTTAAAGAGCAAATCTCAAAAATTACTTTATTAAGTAGAAGTGATGTAACACAGTACAGATCTTATAAAAGATAGAATAAAGTGATAATGGAAAAGACTTCAAAGTTTGGAAACACATTTTTTAAATAAATCATAAATGATCTTTTTCCTAAATTTTAACTGACAAAATTTTAAAATGCTTTTCCATACTAATTAGGTATCTGGCAATCTAAAACGGACAAGTCTAACTTTGACTAAACTGCTATTTTTCATATTTTAGCTAAACCCGATGTGTATGTTGCATAAAAAATATGGTTGTTATTCATTTTGTACAGACTAGTATTTCTTATTAACTCCTTTCTTTTAAATCACTTTTTTGTAGAAAATCAAATTGTAAAATCAATTATTTTATTGTGAGTGAAATTGTAGTATTGGTATATGACAGATACATTGTTTTTTTTAAACTACAAAAACTTATGTGACATGTGTTTTAGTTTCATTGTAATTTTTAAAAATTTAGTTCAAAAAACTGTAATATACCAGAAGTTTGTTTCGAAATTTTTTGAAACAGCTTTTTTTACATAAGGTTATAAAATCCTTGTTTAAATCTATAAGGCCAAAGACTTTTAAATGTGACAGTTAACTTATGGGGTCAAAATAAATATCTAAGAAATATTTCTAGTTACAAAACTTAGCTAAGTATTTCTATATTTAAAACTTGCAGTTATCTTTAACATAAAAGCTCACAAACAGAATACTTTTCCAGTTGTGCATTTATTGGAATACTTAAACGTTATAAAAGGGAGTCTTATTTTAAAAATGTCATATTAAATTTACATATTCCTATTTTAAACTGTTTGTAAGGACGTTTTTGTTGTAACAATTATTTTTAATATAATAATTTGCACAAACCCGAACTATATAGTAGGCTAAAATATTTTTGACACGTTAATATCAATGTTGTGTTTTTTATTTAAAAATAATTAATAAATAGTGTAAAAAACTTTATTAGTAAAAAAGTACTCCACACACTAAACCGGGTTATTTTCGTTATGTTATTAAATCCAGTTATTTATAAATGAGTATATGTAAAATAAATGAAACATCTTTAAAAACTGTATTTTCTTATGACTATATAACGACTCGTCTGAGTAGCAGAAATCTACTGAAAACACTTTTTGCTCTTTTATGTGAGCGTCATACATTCAGCGATTATTGAGTTTTTTTCTTTTTTGCTGCGTGAGACGGCATTGTAACTCGTGTTCTCACACAGGCTAGTATATTTGTTAAGGTTGTATTGTATATGTACTTTTAGTTAAGGTTTATTTTAGCTAAGTTAAGTTATCGGATTTTTCTATACAATTCAAAATAATATATTAAAATGCAAAGCAAACATAAACTCTTTTTAATCAGCATTTTTAATGATTTTTATATAATATGAAACTGGTAATAAAACTGTACACTTGTCTTAGTTACGATGACTTTGGCGACATTTTAAATTGCACTTACTAACTGTACTTTTCTCTAATTTGTCTTATTCATCAAGTTTTCTTTACTGTCAAATTAGTCCTTACATTCCGATACTGCAAATTTATAGTTGCTTTGGTACAAAGTATTGGTTTAGGTGGAATTGTTTGAACTACATTGTTTGAATTGACTAAAACTTTCCAAGATCAGTGTTGCTTATATAAAACGTTAAGATTGTTATGTTTTATAACGGTTGAACTTCGAAAAAATAAAAACTGATTTATATAAATTTTAACTAAGAGATGGATCTATTAATCATTGAGTTTGAGAAGGTGATATTATACATTATAAGTAGTGTATCTTTAATAATGAACTGTGCTTAAAAATTCAAAAAATACCTTATGGATTACTTATTCTATAATTGTGACCATAAAACTTGTTAACTGTTTTCAATTAATTCATAAAACATTTCGCGGAAAAAATACTTTGCCATAAACTACAGTGGTGGGACTCACAGTATATGCGATGTTGTAAGCTGTAATATGTTGCAACCAATGTGGTTGTGTTGTTCCACATTTTTATAAAAATATAAATTTGATACATGCTAGAATTCTAATGTGCCTCCTCAAATTAAAAAAAAAAGCGTTATAACCGAAAAAATTTGCATTTAATAAACAAAAAATCCCTAGATAAAAAAAATCTGGTACTATAACTTAATTGTTTAGTCATTGGGTTTCCGTTAAATAGTATTTACAACACATAAATTCATGAAAAAATTCAAGGCTTCCCCACTATTAAAGCAGGGAAATGAAACAATTGTCTGTTTCATGGTGTTCACATTTTTTAAAACATAAAAAAAGCGCATTGGAAATATTTGAAATAAAAAGTAGTTTTTTGCTTGACGGATATGCTGGGTAGTAATGGGAAATGGAGCAGGTTTATTTTTTAGTTCCATTGCTTGCGCATATATCGATATTTGGCATGCATATGTCTCTATACGTATACGCATATCTGACAATGTGAGATTCTTTTATCTATTACACTATAAACGGTCAGAAGTTTTTGGTATTTTTATTTTAAAAATAATATTTATCTTGAAAAAACGCATTCAAGTTTTAGCTTGAGGTATATTTATGTAATTGTCTATGTTTTTTTAACTGCACGATTATTTGCATATAAATAGCTTTTTATTGATGCGTTTCATTTACATTCAAATATTTTCCAGAGTATTTTATTTGCTTGAGGCTCAGTGGCTTAGTAGTAGTGCTTCGCATTGCCATGCTACAAGTCCAAATTGGGCGAGGTTGACTCACCACTTAATTGGGTCTATAAAAGGAGGACCAATCATGCTTGGGAACTAAACACCGGGGATTCCGCGTGAGGCTGACCACCTAACCGGCACATATGCCTGGCACCTTAGAGCCCTTGGTCAGGTAAGCTAAAGTGGTCACGACAGGCCTTTTCCCACTAACGGGCTGTTGTGTCGAAGAGTTTAGTTTTTTAGTTTATTTGCATACTTCAATTTAGATAATCTTTGGATTTATGAAGGAATAGGTTTTTTTTTTTGCAAATCAATATAATATGTTATAGTAACTGTAACTGTTACCCAATATGTACACCCGAAGAAAAATTATTTTTCTTTCACTCTCTTGTATACTTCAAGGGATTTTAAAAATTTGTGACCACAATCCCTGAACGCGTTGACTATCATTATTAATATTAGTGACCTTGTAATCATTCCGGATAAATTTTAATGATTAAAACAAATTTTTTTTACGAATGTCCATATAAGGAACTACATGTCCCTATTAGAGACATGCATGTCCATTTTAGGGACATGAGTTACTTATGGAACAACTACTGGATGGAAGAGCCACTCTTTCAAGGGATTTGGGGCCCGGATAGCCTAGTGGTTTGGATCGCAGACCATTACGCTAGCAGTCTGCGCGCTGAAACGGGTGAGGGTTCGATTCCCGCCTTCGCCCTGGGTCTACTTCCTATTTTCTCTGGGACAGTAAAAATTCTTTCTGTGTCTGTCTTATACTTGACGAAGGTTTATAAGCGGGTCTCCTATCAAGCACACAAACCGGAATATGTATGTACCATTCCATTCAAGGGATTTTAGAAGAGACGGGATAAAAAAAAACCCCTTAAGGTATTATGGGAGAGGGGGATCGAGTAAATATCTTCAAAACTGGATTTTAGAAGGAGGGAGGTCATTTTCAGTTTTTATCTTCGAAGACCTTCAAAATGCAGCAATGCAACTAATACGAACATTAATTTATTATGAATTAGTTAAATAAAATCCCATCTTACAAATTCGTGAATCTGAATATTCATTTGCTGTACTTGGAATGGGGGCATAAGGTATCCATATTGGGACTCGGACGTGGTTTTACTAAATCTTATAATACATGTACAAATAAAACGTTATAAAGCAATATATGCAATATCAATCGACAATATGTTTTAACAGCTTTCTAAAACACTCCACTTTTCAATATATTAAAAAAAATTTATACATTATATCATAAGAATATAAAGTTCCCTATATCATTAAAACTTCCCTATACCATTAAAATCAGCACACCCCGAAAATACAAATTACCTTAGAAAGAGCGAACACTCGAACAGAGCGCTTTTTTGCATTTTCTTGGCAAAAATATTTTTTTAACTGCTTTTCTTCACGGACATGTAGCACTATCTCTCGATTAAAAAATTAACTTTTAAAGATATTAGGGGTGCCTATATTGAGAGCACTGTCCACATTGGGTAAAAGTACTAATATAATAAGTTTTAACCAAAATATACTGCTTATTCTTACAATGAAAGAAAAGCATTATGACCAGTTTTTGGCATAATGACCATAATAGATGCTTCTAAGACAATATTTCTAACTGGTAGGAAAAGCGCTATTTTTTGTAAAATATTTCTTTGACTTTAAAAAGAGCACCCCACTCCACAAAAAACCCTTGTATGAACTTATTTTTATTTGTTTTTTAAATTAACATTTTGAAAAACTTAATCTTTGGTAATAATTGGAAATTGAAAATATATCTAATAATAATGATTATTTGAATATCCAATAATTATTTGAATAATATTTGTGAAGAAAAATAAAGGAAAAAAAGGAAAATGTGACATTTTTAAATTCTTAAAAAGTGGCTCTAGGTTGGAAACAAAATCAAAATAAGCTTCTAAGCTTGACTAACTTTTCTTTGAAATGCTGAGACAAAAAAAAATCAATCTAAAAAATAGCCTTACCTAATGAATTAAAAGATCCATTACTAGCTTCGTTTGCGCTTATCACCCAAAGTGGCTTCCAGCGACTTTTGTTTAATACGGACGCTACAAAAGATAATTACGAAATCTGAGGGATGAAACATCAAAGTAAAAGATCCCATTGAACTTTCGTAAGCCACTTAAGCTACCAGTTAACAAAAATATCAGTCTTCGCTTGAAAAAAAATCTATTTCTTGTCCGATCGGTATTTGTTTGTGGATTTCATCGATTTAGGGTATTTTTTTTTCATTGTGTTTCTGTTGTAGGGTTTTTGCGTATTATTGGATCTGGAAATAAAGTTTCGAAAGACGTCGTTTAGATTTTGTAATTAAATCTTCGAGTTGTATGGAATGATGATTATGAGATGTATTGATGTAAAGAAAGTTGTTTCAGATATTTCTTTTGTCATCTATCTGAGTAAAGCTCAAAAAAGAGTAGTGGCGTAGTTTATAAATGGAAGATGATTGTAGAGGTAATCTTTAATCATCATATGAGATGATTAAAGATTTCTATCTAATTAATGCATAAATGAAAGTTAGTTGATATATATATATATATATATATATATATATATATATATATATATATATATATAAAATATATATATATATATATATATATATATATATATATATATATATATATATATATATATATATATATATATATATATATTTGGGAATCATGAATAATAGTTAAAACAAAGACTCCTGTAGGGGTGAGGATAAAGCGTCAACTTCTTATATTTTAAAAGGCTGTAATTATTTTTACCGAAGGTAGTAATACGTTTTTTGTGTCAAGTTTCCCGTATAATATTTGTACAGTGTAAATAGAAGGTGTTTACTTAGAAAGAACTTACTGCACTTTGTCTTATTGTGCAAATAGCAATATGTAGCTATGAAACTTGTCATTTATAACTTTCCCTTGAAATTATTCGACTACTCTCAAGCAATTGAAGTAATTGATTTTCTACTGTAATGTACAAAAATAACACTGGTTTCTTATTTCAAATCAAAGCATCAAATTGAATCAATTTTTCATCAACTATATACATCTGAAATCAACGAACTGTGTTACCTCTAACAAACTTCATGGTTTGGAATTTAAAAACTAAGTTTCACGCATTTTGAAAACGAATTCTAGATTTAAAAAAAACCTTATTTATAAAAAGAAACCCTGATATGCAAAGTAGCTTGACATTCTACATAATTACAAAGCACCTTAGAGAGCACATCTGCACTCTATATTATTATTCCAATGTTGAGCATCGCAATAAATATAAGAAGAAATTTCATTTATATTACGTTTCGAAATGCGAAAATCAGGCACGATGAAACCTTAGCTTCCCATTGAAAAAGATGGGTATTGCGAAATTCCAATCCATTCGAAGTCACTGGCTTAGCATATCCCAGGAATTCACTTTGCATGCCATTACAAGCACCATAAAAATTTCTTTCTCTCTGTCAAGATTTCTTTTATTGAAATAAAAATGTTGCCGCCAATAATATGAAATTTAAATATTTTTTTTATTTAATAGGAATCCTAACTGCTAAAGAAAATAGTATTTGAAGAAGGACGCCTAAATGAATTATTCAATTCTTTTAAAGGAAATTTACAAAGAAAATGTTCTTAAGTGCAAAGGTACCCGCTTATGGCACGACCGAACTAGAGCCTACAAGACGCTCACGTAGACATTTTTCAGAAGATTACGTTTAGTTAGAGTTTAAATTCTAAAGAAAAGATTATATAAAATTTCAGAACCTTGACGATTTATTACAAAAAACAAAAACAAAAAAAAGCAGCCACGATGAATGTCGGCTGTTGTATTTATAGTTTACAAATCAAAATATTTCTGTTGCCAGATGTACAATAATTTCAATTCACAGTTAATGAATTACTTATGTGAATAAAAAAATATATAAATCAATAATTACTCACAAAATATTTTAAATGATAACTAAATAAATAGTAAACTAAATAATAACTGGAATTTATATAAAACTATAGGGCATTTCCACGCGTGACTTACACTACATCGGACGATTTAACAAATTTCGTTTGCGTAGTTCATAATTATTTTCTACTTATTCAAAAAAAATTATTGTATGCCAGTTTACCCCTGAACATATACTATTTTTAGAAATTATAAAAAACCATTTTCATTTAGTATTTCATAAAAAAAATAATAAAAATGTCATACTGTGACTTACACTACATGAAAGGAAGTCGAGTTTTGGTTATCATTTAAAACTATCATTTCTTATTCGTAGGGCAGTAAATCAACATTCTACCAGTGCTTAATTTAAGTACAAGGTTTAAAGCTAAATAATTTAATTGCAAAAAAGTGTGGAAATATCATAGGAAATAATTTATTAACATTTTTGTGCGTGACTTACACTACATTCAATTTGTGACCTACACTACATCATGTGAATTGTATCACAGATATGGAAATTTAGGCAATAATAACATAACATATGTAAATAATTTTGAACATGGTAAGTTAAGAATTGCATACAAGGTAAAATCATAGTTAAAAAAAAGTTACACAACGTCCCCTAAAGTTGGTTTCTGGTAATTTCTTAATTCTTTCTTCAATAGAATTGTCTGAAAAACCTTCCTTCTCAGGCCACGCAAAAAGACTTCCTGACCATTGCAGATGCTTCAGTTTTATTGAATAAGCATCTTTACTTAACATTTGCCCCACAAAATATTTAACGATAATTTTCATACAAAAGGAACTAAAGCTCTTCTTTCAGCATCAAATTCATTTTCAGAATTTTGCTGAGAGGTATTTCCTTTTACAACATTTCCATTTGTTTAATCAGCCGTGTTGTTTTTTGGGGGGGGATTTAATGAAATTTTGGCAGCTTTAAGTAAGTATTTGTTTAATTTTAAAAAGCAGAGCAATTTTTGAGTGTCAGGAATCGGAAATATTTATTTTCCTTTGATGAGCAAATATCATTTAATCTACCTATTTCGCCTTTTATACAATTGTCAGAAATGTATAATAGTGATATAATTGGGCAGATTTCTTATGCAAAGTGAAAAAATCTTTAGCAGAATGTGGGTCAATTTTCCTGGAAGGTGTGGCTGCTTTTATCCCCTCCTCACTGTATCACCAAGTCCATCAAATGGTTCTTTTTCATGACTAAAGGTAAAGATGACCAACATTGGTGGCAGAGAAATGCCATTCAATGTTGTCTAACGGTTGGAACATTGCAATAGAGATGGTGTATTTTTAGTTAAAGTGTTGTCGTTTTTGCTTTCCTTTTCTTTAAAGGTTTGAAATTTTCCACATGCTTAAAGTCTTTCCCTTTGCTCTTTTTTTTCTTTAAACTGTTGATTTAGCCATCTTAAAATAAAATTATCAAAATAAAAGAAATCTACAAATACTATAGCTAATCTATAATAGATAAATCAAACAGAAGTTGTCACTAACACTACGTTGTGACTTACACTACAAAGTTAAAATTTTTTGTAAATAGAGAAAATGCTTTTTATTTTAAAATTTAAAGGTGTGGAATTTCACAAAGGTTAATATAGAAAGAAAATATCTTAAAAATTTTGAAGCAAAGCCTTACTTTAAAAAGTTATAGAAACTTTTATATCTTTTCGTGACTTACACTACAGCCAAAACAGGGGATGTTTATCTTTCTAATTAAGTAACTTTTATTTATAAATGCCGATTAAAAATGTGTTTTCAAGATAGTCATTATAGTGTATTTTAATAATTTTACTAAAAAATCTGAAAAAAATTAATACTTAACTTAAAATTCAAGAATTCAAAATGATGAAAAACCATAACACATGCTTTCAAAAAAAGCAGCCACTTTGAAACTTCAGTGTTGCCACAGAGAAAAACAATGACAGTTTTTGATGTAAAATTTTTGTAGTTCAAACTTTTCTAAATCACATATAAAAGTTTCAACTGGAATAAAAAATATTTTTAAAATTCACTTGTGGTATGTATTTACGTGGAATTAACCTATACTTCTCGGCGCAACAGCCCATTAGTGGGCCAAGGCCTGCCGTGCCCAATTCAGCTTACGTGACCAAGGGCTCTGGAGTGCAAGGCATATGTCCCGGTTAGGTGGTCAACCTCACGCGGGACCCACAGTGTTTAGTTCCCAAGCATGCTTGGTCCTCACTTTATCGACCCAATTAAGGGATGAAAAGCTGAGTGAACCTCGCCCGATTCGGGATTCGAACCCTGGACCTGTGGCACGGCAATGCAAAGCACTGCCACTGAGCCTCTATAACTTATATATTTTAATAATATTCTTTTTAAACTATCACCAAGACTTGGACATTTTTACTGACTGCCATCTATGAGCATTTGTTGGAACTAATTGACTCCAGATCAGAAGGTTGCGTGTTCTTATCACGTCCGGGTCATCAATGTTCTTAAGTGCAAAGGTACTCGCTTATGGCACTACCGAACTAGAGCCTACAAGACGCTCACGTAGCCATTTTTTCAGAAGATTACGTTTAGTTAGAGTTTAAATTCCAAAGAAAAGTTTATATAATTTTAATAATATATTTTTTTTAACTATCACCGAGCCTTGGACATATTTTTAGACTTTCACATATAAGTCATAGTATTAAATTATTGGAGTCATTTATAAGAGTTAATTATTTATCATATCTATTTTAAATGTAATCATTTTTTACAATATTAAAAATAAAATATTGAGTTCAATATTTTCCGTTTAAAGTTTCATTATTTATAATAATAAGAAATGACAGTTAAGTTATAATTTTATTAAAATAGCAACATAAAAAATTAAAGCTTAGTGTATTATTTAATTGTTCAATTTAAAACACTTTAAAATGATTTTTTTATATCATTCCTAGTGGTCATCTCTCATAAACTCCTTTTAAAATTTGCAACACTGGTATTATGCAAGGTAAAACATCTTTACAGATAATTTCTGACAACTTTGCTGCCAGAAATTTTCAGTAATATAACAATTTATAGGTATGCTCTTCTTGGCTATTTTAGTTTACAATAAAATGCACATAAAATACCGAAAAAGTGTTTTAGGTCTGTTTAATCTTTTTAAGAGTGGTTTTAAAATATACCCCATCCATTTTTTTGCAGGGCGGTAAAAATTACCCTGTATACGGGACTCGTTTTCCAGCTCAACGTGTTTTCGTTTAAGCACTTGATGCCAAAAACTGTATTAACTTTTGTTTAATTTTGTTATGCAAGTGTATATATAAACGTGTAAGAAAAGCAATGATATCTTGCTTTTCTTAAAATATATACAGTTAAAAAATATACAGAAAAAACATGGAAAACTAGCCCCGGTCTCCCCTACTGCATTACCCCCAACACTTATTATTTCATAAGTTTGCTTAAAGCAACTTTATTTAACAATTGATTTATTGGGATTTCATCCCTGTACGGTCTGTCCGGATTTCATCAGTCGAAATCGTCTTAGCTTAAAGAAATCAATATTTACTTTTTCGATTCTGTAAATATATTCGAAACACTAAAAAAAGTGCGCACCTGCAATTTTTAGTCAAAAGGTGAAGTAAAAGTGCAAAAAAACACTACTTAAAGATAAAATTCAAAGAAAGTCTTGTGTATGACATCAAAAGATTTCCGAAGAATGTTTCAGTCCCTTTGTATAGTAAACTTCTCGCAATTTAACGTTAATAATAGATAACCGAATTGCTTTTACACTTCCTGGCTAAACGGATGTTACTTAGTGCCAAGTTTTGTTTCGAAGCTTAAGAAGTAATAGCGATAAACTCTTTAGAAGCAGCTACGATACAGTAAAAGAACTTTCTTCATATAGATCATATGAGGAAATAGATAATAAAACAATGTAAAGCATTATGCTTTTCTCAAATTAACGAAAATCAGAGTTATAAGTTTATCGAAAGAAAGTAATTTTTTAAAAAAAAATATATTCTTTGTGAAATTGTGTGTGTGAATTTCTTTTAAATTGGCAGCTTAAATTTTAGTTTAGACGTACTTATTCTTTTTCTTCGAATAAATTTTGGGTTGTGGTTAAAATTTTTGAAAATATTTAAGAACTTTTGTAATAGTTGAAGGGTTTATTTCTTCATACGTTCTAAATTGGTTCATTTGTGTGCGATGCATCAATTCTTTAGAATATTTTAGAATTGACCATACCTATTTTTTATAAATTTTTATTAATCTTTATAGTTTAATAAAGTCATTTGTTTATTTTGCCAGTGATTGAAAGTATTTAAGGAATGCACTTAAATAATCTTTTCATTACACAAATTGTGTCGATAACATGCGGACACAAATATATGCCGTCCCAACACAAGTAACGATAGCTAAGGAAGATTATTTTATCCGTGCGCGATTAACAAAAAACCGTAAACTATAGGGGGGAGTTGGGGCTAATGGGACGCAGGGCTAATGGGACAAGGGGAAAAAAGCGAAGAAAAATATACTTTTTTACAAATATTTCTACGTTATAACATAGTAACAGTTGTTTTCTAAAATATGTATAACAATTATTACATTCATTTATTAGTACAGGTATTTTTTCGAAACGTTAAAGAGTAGTTGCTGAACTATATTTCGGAAGAATACATGCGTGCTGCGCCTTCAAAATTTTTTTGTGCTAACCATTCATTATTATTGGGTCGCAATACAATTTTTGTATTGGTTTAACACAACTTGTAATAGTTGGTAAAAATACATTTTTGCATTGAAAGTCAACACAAGTTTTTTTCTAAGTACACTGTCTCTAACGTATTTAAGTATAAACTACAAACTTTAAGCTCATTTGTGGTTTTCACCTTTTTGTTACATACCATGTTCATTCACTAAGTTCTTCAATTATGCTTATGCATATTAAAACTAAATGAAGTTTACATTTTTGGTTGCAGTGGATCTTTTCCTTGGTGAACGCTCATAAATTTAGCAATTTAAATCCTGAATCATTTAAGTCTGTTGGGTATATTAAATTTTCTATACTATTTCAAATTTTTTAATGCTTTGTGGCATTTTGAACATCCTTGTTTCTTTTAAGAATGGAAATGTACCTACATTTTTCTTTGAATTCAAAATAAGGTTTAATCATGATTATATTCATTTTTAAAGCATTAATATTTAAAAATTATCGCATAAAGAAAGTGTTGTTAAAAATTTCAAAAATATATCCAAAGGCTCAGACGACGCATGCAGATTTCGTTCTTTAACATCGTGTTTAATTGAAATTTTTAATTAAACTAATTTTATGTATAAAACCTACTTTGACGTAAGTTCAAGTAGTCTTTAGCATATAACTAATTATATTTTTCAGGAACAAGTACAAACACTTTGCTGTTGATGTCGTGAAATAGCTTTACTCTTTTCTCACTAGTAACATATGATTACCTTCTTTAGGTTTTGAAACATATATTTTCTATTTTTAATTGTAATATTCTTATTTTTTTAATATGTTACTCCTGTTTCACGTAATTTTCAAAATACCTACAATTAATTTTTAACCATTAACACAACCAACCATTGAACTTAGAGCAATGATCCTCGTTAAATACTCCTCCTCTAGTTTCGAATATAAGGCGTACTATCAAGTATTTCAACACTTGATGTTTGATAGATCATGCTTTTCTCGTTATATTTATGCTGACGAAAATTCTAAACATTTATTCATTAATTTCCTATTTAATGTTACATTATATATTTTTATTTTACAAAACTTTGTTGAACTTTAGTACACAATAAAATAAGTAAAAACCAATGTTGAATTGCGGATTCCATTTTTCAATCTTCATTTTTGTATTTTTGTGTTTTGAAAATATTTTGAAATTCAGAAGAGCAAAGCCGATTTTGACCAGCATTTTTCTTTTAGAATATTTATACAAATCCATAAAAACTTGAGATTTGAAGTTAAATTTCTGTATTCTAGATGCACATGAAAAACTAATGTAATAGTATTATAAATGATCTTCTAGCTGTAAAATTTAGAATTGTGATAGTAGAACTACAAAAGCCCCCTAAATATTAAAAAAATATTGTTGTTGTTGTTGTTTCTAATGCCACTCGGTAACCGAGCCCGGAGTAGAGAACTACCCGATTTTAAGGCGAAGTGGGGCGGCTTTCGTTTTTATTGAGCGCCACAAGGGAGGAAGTCCGACTTTTTGCTCGTCAGCATGACACATCCGTTTTACAGGAAGGTCCCTTTCACACATCCATTCTCACTCACATATCGGAATTTTGATCCAGATCAAAGGATGATACCCCCTGATCTCCAAAATAACACCCACCCCTCCAAGAAACGTCTGATTTGGATATGTTTAATTTAAATCGACATAAATTGACTTCAATATCTGAAGCTAAGAAGCCCAATTTTAAGGGTTATGGGGATTTTTTTAACGTCATAACCATTGATTGATTTTAAAATGTAAGTTTAAAGGATGTAAATTTACTACTGGTTCTTAATGGTTGTTTTTTCTCAGAATATCTACTCAACGGAGTTTTGATGACCACGATTATTTTTTGACCAAATTTTGATATTGATGATACATTTAATAATCAAAATTGATTAATTAAAATTTAATTTTATTATTTAATAAAAATGCTTAAAGAAAAAAATATGAGGAAAAATACATTTAAGCAAATACTTAAAACAATCAAGTGCAACTCATTTATTTTGATAAATAAATGATAGTCTAGTAAAAAAATGGGCGTTCAAATACGAAAGTAAACTTTCGGTTTATTTGAGAATCGTTATCTGAAAAAAATTGCTTCGCCCTAAAATAAATCTCGTTTTCACACAAAACCTTCTTCTTTTACTCAACCTACAAACTAAAAACAAACCGAAAACTCGAGATCCAAAGATAAATCATTACACAAGGCCAACTAACAAAGTACTTGTATCTTCGGCCATATCAAAATCGGTGCTCTATTGAATTCCTCTAGACGCTCTAAAAAGTTTTGTTTACGCAGTACAGTGTAAGAAAATCATAGAACTCGACGAGGAAAGCCATCTTCTAGAGAATGCGAAAGGGCACAGAGGATGAGGTTATTTTCTTAAACATTTTTTTTATTTGGACCGCGTGAATGCATAAAATGTGTACAATGGTGGGGTTGGCAAAGGCAGCTCGAAAGTTTTATAGTAAGAAAATAGGCATGAATTGCAATCGTTGAGTGTTTTGGTGGTTCTTCAGGGATTTTTACAAAAAAGTAGTTGTAACGTGATTGAAAAAATGTGAGTTTTCACCTTTATTTTAGTTTCATTATCTTGATATTTGCATCTTGATTTGTATAGTGGAAGCTCATATGCTTAGCTATGAAGCTTCCCTTTTCTAGAAAGTCAAAAGGCAATTGTTTCGATTAGTGTCGAAGGTAGGTTATAAATATATTTGTTTAAAAGAGTTCGGATATTAGTTTAAAAAATATATGTCGAATTTATAATACAGTAATATTTCAGAAAATTAGTATTTAGAGTTAAAATGAATTTCAATTATTTTTATCCAAAGAAAATAACTTAAATTTATTGATTATGTTCTTTTGATGCATTTTAAAGAAAAAAAATTGAAAAAACTCATGATACATAATAAGCAGTATCAATCAGTAACTTTTAAGGTAAAAATAAAATTAATATCCATAACCACTATTTAAATACAGTAAAAATAATATCAGAGAAACGTCTTACTACAAAACTCTAAATTTAATTTACCTTTTTTAATGTAATATATTCACTTAAAATTGAAAGGATGTTTTATTTTAGTAAGTCAAATTTCACAAATCCTTAATCTGATCAAAAGTATCGGATTGCACGCTTTAATGTGGTATCAATATTATAATCATTTTGGAATAACGTTAGAATAGTTTTATTCAATGCGTGTTTTAAGAAATAAAACCAATCCAAATTTCTATATGAGATACGAAAACACATTTTCAAACACTTAGTTTAAGCAGTAACGCATCTATTATATGATGTATACTTTTGGATAACATCTGATGGGGTGAATTTTTCCGGTTCTGAAACATTATTTGAAAATAAACTGGATTTGAAAACCACTTTTATTTACAGCTACTAAAAATATGATAAGATAACATTCGTATTTTATTTTTAACGGAAATTTTAGAATGTATTTACAAAGGAAGTTTTTAAGATATCATACAGGAATGTAGCTTTATTTTTAGAAGTCACGGATTATCATTAATAAATCGAAACAAAGTAATAGTAAGCTTATAGATTTTTTAAAAATTTGTATTCAAGATCTATTAATAATTTATTTTAAATTTAATTTGTGCATTTATATAATTTCAACCACTATTTCAACTTTAATTTTCGTAAATATCTTTCTATCTCTAAAAATGTTAAGAAAAAAGTAAAATAAAATATATTGCATAACTTGAAAACGTTATATTTACTTCTACATGTGTCACAAATTTGCTCACTTCTTACTCAATAGTAAAAGAATTCGTCATCTATGTTTCCAGTTCAGCAATTGATTATAGTCCTATTTATCATTATTAATACAGAAAATACAGTAATAACATTTCATTTGTTTGTGTTAAACTGCATACGGGTTCATTCATTGTTTTAATGTTAACATTTAATTGGTTCCTGACAAATATAAAAAGCGTAACTCCAGTCTTCCCTATTGTATACCAGTATGGCATTTCTGACACATAAAACTGGCGCAATATTATTATGGTACTATTTATGCAAATTAACAACTATTTACTTTGGAGACATGTTATTAAAACATAAATTTATTCTAGAAACATATAAGGTTTTAAAATAAAATGAAACTTTAATAAAAATTATTTACTGCTTTCGCAATTTCCCTTATACGAAGCAAAAATACGACTTGCTTAATTAATAGTTGTGTTTATTGCATTTCTAAAAGCTCCTCCGAAGTTGTTTACCCCAAATACAGTTCCACCATAAAAGTTTATTTCAGTATCATTTTTAAACATTAAACAAACAGAAACTTGCGAACAATGATACAACTTCCCCAATGCAATTTAATTTATACACACGCATTTCAACTCTCTTCTGTACTGGTGTTATTTTTTCTTCAAAGAGATTAAAACATGAAACGAATCATGAAAGTTCTTCTTGACTGCCCCCATTTGCTGGGTTAGTTGGACCAAGTTATAACTTTATAATCCTATTTGTTTCAAAAATGGGATTTTATAAGGTGGTTTCATTGAAATTGTGTTGCCTCCGAAAGGAGAATTGCTATAGATAACGATATGAAACTGACTTGTTGGTGTGAGGTTTAGTTTCAAATGTATAATTTTTGGAGAAAAACCGCAAGGACAATTTTTTTTTGTAACTCCACATGCCTCCATTATTAATCTTGCACGCATAAAATTCAAGTAAATTTCTAGTTCCACGTGTGGTTGGCATTTTGAAACTTGAGGATTTTTTCGAATCAAAAGTGTAAAATAAGAAAATGCAACGAACGTTTACTGTTGCAAAATTTTCTCAGTACAACCTTCCACAAAACATTTAATAGTTGAATGAAAATATTATTGATCGCATTTTGAGACTTTCGCCAAATGTCATCAAGCAATTGCGTACCTGCAACTAGGAATGCTCCAAATGGAAATGCAACCAAAGCTCCTTTTACTTAACCATTTGTGCAATGAATTCAGATTTAATGCCTGTTTTCAAATGAGCTGAGCAGGTTAAAAATATTCGTCACATGAAATTCATTCGTTTTCTTTGTACTTGCTAAATGACAACACTGAGATTTTGTTAAATGAATTAACATATTAGTCTTTAATATATGCATTAATAAAAGCCGTATTGTTACACCCTCAAACAAACAATGAAAAGTTTCTTTTAAGTGGTACTTATAACTTGGCCAGAATGAATTGGCGCAGGATAACTTAAGTTAACTCAAAAATTTACTTTATCTTTGTAGACTTAAATATGCTAAACATGTCAATCCAAAAGCTGCATCTACCCTTCTTTCAATTGAACAATGTAAAGTACAACAACGGCATTTTGAATGATACTTATAAGAACCATCAGTAGAAAAAGGGTAAACCTCAGTCGAGTGCCAGGTACAGCTTTGTAAAACCAAGACAACGAATTCCCAAGTGAGTCTGAAATTTGAGAATCATAATCACGGGGGTGATGCATGAGGAAAACTGGTTAGTAATCATTCAACGCGGAGTTGTGTGGTTATTCAGACCTCAACTGGAAATGAGAGGGTAAGTAGAGGACACTTAATATTTCCAGAGTTAGAGAACTAGCTTAGCCGAAATTCAGGTATGTTGGTTAGAAGTTAAACGAAACTTACCAGTCAGGAGGCAGATGGTTCATTGCTTAAGCATTATATTTGACATTTTCTGTTTACCTCCATCTTCTCAACTAATAAAAAAGTGATTACTTAGCTTAAAATAAAAATGATTTGTTCTTTATCTTGCTTACTTTTTGAGATATAATTCAATCTCCAGATTTTTTTTTATTGAAATACATAGCATCTGAGCTTCACGTCAGAAAATGTTAATGAACTTCGCTATTTCAAACTGCTTTTAAATGATGGGGATGACGCCTGAGCAGCTACACGACATCCTAGTGACATTATACACAGTGCCAAGATATATTGGAAAACAATGGTTTTAACTGCATCATCACTTTTACAAGGAAGATCTTTTTTTAGATTAATAATATAATTATTTCATTTTGTATTGCTCGATTGTCTCATCAACACAATATTTGATCAAATACTTTCTACGATCCCTAGAAATTATACTATACAAACTGGGATAATGCGAAACATGTGTAAAAAAACAAATTTTATTCATTTGAATTTTGAAAGAATATTTGCTGCAGTTAAAGTGGTAATAGGAGTTTCCGTTATTTTCACCAAAGAGTTTTTTTTTAATTCCCCCCCCCCTAAAAAAATGGTTTTAAATTTTAAAGTTTCACATGAGTTACAGCATGTAGTTTTTATTTAAATATTGAGTTATTGAGTTTCATAACTCCCATTTTACTTTCTTAATATTTCCAATAAATCATTGAATTCGAAATACTTAACTTCAGGTTAATCATACAATGTTAACAAGCCAATATCTTTGACTGCCTGAGACACTTTCTGCTTCTTCTTGCAATTTAAGTAACAACACATTAAAAAACATTTCTTTTGATAATTATGCTAAAGAACGTTAAAAATTGTCTATGACAACGTCAATTACCCAAATACAAACCTGAAAAAAATCATTGATACTTAATTAAAGCATATAATTTGTCTTCATTAGACTAGAGTTTAAAATTTGAATAAATTTTTCGTCACTGCAGTTACACTACAACAAAAAGCTTAAACACCAAAATCATGTTTAAATTTTTGTTTTGTGTTTTTTTAGCTTCTGCCATGGACATCCTTTTAAGTAATGGGGAAAAGGATTTTTTCAAGAGCTTAATCAATCAAGATTTATTATAGAGTATAAATGAAATGTTTAAAAGAAAGATAAAGTAACCCACGTGAAAAACTACACCATGTAACCACCAAGCAGATTCAGCCTTTGACTGATTCTAAGAAAAGTATGAAGTGCAAACAAAGTGGTTTAAACCTTACTTGAGGGTTACTTCATTCTCCTTATCAGTACCCTAAGGCTGATTTTGATTGGATTAGTGATTATAAAGTCGTTTCGATCATGATTTCCTGAGGATACTAACTTTTTGAAAGCTATTTTTAAACAAATAATTTTTGAATAAATTACAATCTATGCGGTGAGGATAATGAAGGGTAACATAATTAATGGATATTTTTATAAACAGCAGAAACTATTGGTAAAATAAAACTGTTGCTTTCATCTGCTTCGCATTGTTAGGTTGGTATACTAAACCAGAGCAATGACCAATTAAAAAGACGTAAACATGAAGTAAAAACCGCAATAAAACTACGTTAGTACACTAAATGATATTTTAAATTTATTTGCTTAACAACTTCATAAGGCCAATTTGTTTTTTACTTCAGTTAGACACATATATCAAAGCGTTTAAAATTCACGTTTTGCTAATTGGAAAAATTAAAAAAAAGTCTAATCTGGAGTCCTTAAATTGAACAAATGTTCCGTGCCAAAAAATTTACAGGCCCCAAATTCACGAGATAAAATTTTTCTTGGATAAAAGATCGTAGAACATAAAATCGTGTAAGTAAAAATAAGACTTGGCATTTCATTTGAAGTTAGTTCTAGGAAGATGTGTGTGAGTTGAAACTAGTAATAAATACATACTGAAATATTTATTTTTTACATTAATTTGTTATTGAGACGTATTTAAATCTAGAAATTTTAGTTGATGAGTTTCTGTTTTATGCAATATTATATACTCCGATATTTTGTTCAGGTGAAATTTTCTCACATTATTGACACCGATTGGCTAATGATTCAATTGAATCGGTTATTTCAAAAACCAGTAAATTGCAAATCATTTGACTAGTTTCTAAATAAACGATTCATTTGATCTACAACCTTTAATTCTCATTTTCTTTAATCCCTTTTGTCACTGAATCTGAAAAATGGGTGCAAAAATTGTAAGGGAGACCGGGGCTAGTATTCCCAAGAGGTAAGTTTTCCACCAGGCCTTATATTTCCACCAGACCTTATAATGTTGTAGATCAAATGAGCTGTTGGGGGGAGGGGGTGCGAAATGTCTGCTTGTTTGAATTTTTGTTCAGTTGGTGTTGAAATATTTTTTGTTATAGCTGTTTTTATGATTTTTTCAACATTGAGTGTATTTTTTATGCTTGCATTCAAATCGAAATTAAATGTACTTTCATTTAACTTATAGTTTTATCATTGCGTACAATAAAAGGTGGCCCCTCTCTCTACTTAAATTAAATATGAATTTGTTTTCAATATAACTTAAGCCTCTAATACTCAAGGCACTATTAAATTCAAAATATGGTGACGGGGTCGGTTTTCCAAAATTTCACGGGGCAAGAATTCCAACAATGCCTAGTATATAAACGTGCTCCAACCGTTCTAATATTCCAAAAATGTAATTATTTTTTAATGTATGACCCAGTAATATAATCATACGTTAAGTTCTGAATGTAAAAAGTTTTGTTTCCGATTAAAAACTGTCTACATAATATTAAAAAAAAAACCTGACAGAAATCGTACCATTCCGAAGTGATATACGTTGCTTTAATAACTGTCAAGAATGAATTTAGTACTGTAAAATCATCCAAGAATTTAAATATTCTCAATAGATCGTGAATAATTGCACTGTAAAATATTAATATGCCATGTTGAACCAAAACTGGAGTAAATTGGCTGGCTAAGAAAAAAAGAAGAAATCTCACCAGACTTCAGTGCATGCGATTTGATTTTTTTGTGTGCGATCTTTAGCAATACTTTAGACAGCCCCTAGCAAAGAGCACCAAACTATTGTTACACAAAAGTTGAAGTTACACAATTTGCCTGATTTAAAAAAAATCAATGTGATAATGACCTTTATATAGCAATTTGGTATAGTAAACTTTTTTTTACAATTTTACCTATATATTCTGAGTATAATCTTTTGGGCTATTTTAGTTTACAATAAAGTGTAAATAAACAACAAAAATGTTTTATAAGTGTTTTAAATCATTTTAAGAATGGTTGGAAAATTTGCCCATCTATTTTTGGGAGTCTGGGAAAATGTACCCCGTATATGGGGCACGTTTTCCAGCTCAACGAGCTTGCATTTAACCACTCGCTGCCATAAAGTGTGTTTACTTTATAGTAATGCTAGTTGTAATGCTAGTTTGTACATAACCATGTGAGAAAGGCAATTGTACCTTATTTCCTTAAAAATGAATAAAAGTAAAAAATATCTAATCAAAAAGAAGAAAAAATGGAAAACTATAGCCCCGGTCTCCCTTATTTTGAATGATATTTAAAAAATACTCATCATTACGTATTATAATGAACGAACTATAACGAACCTTGCTATTATCCTACATTTATATAAATAACACATGATACCTTTTAAAAAATAGCATATTTGAAATTCAATTAAAAATAAAATACCTGCCAATTACGTTATTTATGAAATATTATAAATAAGAAAATTGATACGATTGTCTAACTCAGTAAAAAAATAGGTTTATAGATACGATGACTAAATTTGAGTTATTTCTACAAGAAGTTTTAGTAGTAATGCACAATGTTTGATTTAAAACACTATTATGCGTAAACAATTGAAACGTAATTGCAATTTTAAAATAAAAATTTTAAACGAAATGTGATTTCTCGTACGTGTCAGTACAACAAAAATAATTTTTCAATTTATGAACTGAAAACTGGTTTTTGAACTCACCTCGAAACGCGTATGATGTGATATTTGTCATAAAGGAAAGCAACAATTTTTAAAAACCGCTAAAATAACACATCGATATTATAGTTAAAAAAATCCTTTATATCAGAGCCTAAGTTCAGTAAAATACCAACAAAGTCGGTTATCAAATTAGCACTCAAAGAACTACGCGAGAGTCCATTGTTCTTAGTGACTTAAAAAAATTTAGTTTGATACTAATTACTTTGATGCAATTTTTTTTGCGTCATATTATGAAATAAAAAAATACTGAAACTGGTTTATTAAACATGACTAATTTTTGAAATAAAATAATCTCATATACATCGTAGAATTAAGAAAAAAATCTTTTCCCAAAGTTTATTTTTTTTTTTTTCTAATTTTCCTAATTCAAATGTGAGTAACTTATAATTATATTTCGTAGTAAAACAGAAAATTTGAAAAGACAAAAAAAAAATCGTGATATTTAAACGAAAACTATGATAAAGACTAATATTTTTTTACATTATTGTAACAAAATGATTAATTATAAAAATAAATGAAAATTGTTGTTGTGTTGTGTGTCGTTATGGATCTAAAGACCATATTATACTGCCCTCAAATTGAAATTTTAAAGATAGATCCCTTAATACTAACGTGTGACTGAGCTTAGTTTTTTCATATTTTTCATTTTTGAAATTCAATTTTCTAAAAATTAAATTTCGCTAAATTATCATATTTTTCGTTTGCCTGAGCAAACTCTGAAAAAATAAAAATAAAACTTTTAACGAAAACATTAAAATGTACTAAATGTTTTATTGTTTAACAATGCATTATTTAATAAACTAATTTTAATTGAATTTTTGTTAAAAATAATAATGTTTAAAGACTATTACGAATCATCACCATGTGACTTTGTTTTTAATTTGATTTATTTACATTGATTATTATGATGTGATGTTTTTTTAAAGCAAATAAATATATACGTTAAGCTTTTATTAATTAATTAAAGAATTACGTGTGATAAGTAAAACAAAATTAGGAAATATTTTTACTTTTTAATAACATAACAATGACATTAAAGACGATAACGAAAATGACAAAAAGATGGTAATTTTACAATATCAGTATTCTTCACAATAACATTAAGCTTTCCCACCAATTTTACGACGTTATAATAGTTTCTATATAAATTTACGCAGTCTATCATTTTTTTTTTTGATCGTTCATGTATAAGTACAACATTAATAATGATATGTTAAAAAGTTTCAAAACTTATTCTTATAAAAATAAAGCCCAAGCAAAAACTATATCGTATGACTAGAATGTTAACATACTTTTGGAAAAAGCGTAATTTTTTTTCTAATATTTTTATATCTTGGGACAGGATCCTTGTGGTATAAAAGTTCTGAACCCAATTTGAAAATATGAATTTCTTGGAGGCTTTTTTTCCTTTCACCTTTTTTTCAGAGCTTTGTAATATATTGGAAACGCTGAGTTATAAGAATTTTGTTGGTTATGTATATTTATTCTCGACACTTATTTTAGCCCCTGAAACACTCTGATGAATAATTTATACCACAATCTAAAAGTACTCGTAACTTTCTGAAGACTTAGAGGATAAACCGATTTTATTTGCTAAGATCTTTCTGTACTACTTCCACAAAATGAATTATTAAAATAGTACCTACGTGAAATTAGTTATTACTTGTATAAGGAAGTTATATGTTAGATTAAAACTGTATGGCTATATTCACACTAACTTAATGTTAAACAGAAGTACTAGAGCATCCTTTGATACAATTTTTAAAGGAAGAATGAATATTTTATACGAGTATCAAATGGTATGTTCCAAGTTAGAATTTTGAATGCTCTTGATTATAAATATTTTAATAAGAAAACCTTAAACAGTAAAACATGTCAATTATTATAGTAATTTACTACCCACTATAATTCATTAAAAATATCTTGACAATGATAAACCATTTTACTTAATTGATTTAATTTTATATTTAATAAGCTCATAATGCTTATAGTTTAATTTACTTTATTATTCATTGTATTTACTGTTTTTCTACTATGTTAAAAATCACAAAAATTTGCGTTACTAACGCCTTAGAAAATGTTTCTAAGAGGGTATATAATTAGTATATAATTGGGTGAAGAAGTAACCGAGACGTTTGAGAAGTGGGTATTTCTAGAAGCGTGTTTTAAATCTTTTATCCATTGCTTTTATTTTACCGAAATATAAATAATCATAGGCTTTTGATTTTTTTTTAAAATTCGCTGGCACGTTTTCAATTTTTCACCTAACTAGTCATCTTCGTACATAAAGTTTTTAAACCATAGGCTCTTTTGAAGAATATATAATTAATTAACAGAACGGATTAAATGATCTTTATATAAATACAAATTTAGCTTTTAAAATAATAAGTGTTGTTTAAGGCAAGCAAACATATATTTTTTTCCATTAATTGACGTAATTACACATCGGTTGATTTTTTTAGTCAGATAGCGAGACTGTAAAAATGGGAGAATATTCCCTGTTGAAATCATGAAGAAATTTGATAATAAAAGTAATTACGCGTTTTTGGAGTATAAGACGTCTATTATCAGAACTTATTGTTTTTATGGCATTATGATTAGATGTTTGAATTAAATTGTCGTATTTATTTCATTTAAAACAAGTCATTTATAATTACAGATAAAGATAAAATATACATATCAGCTAAAATCTGAATTGTCTTTAAACGATTATCGTCGAATTCTAATGCTCATAACTAATCTATCTTAAACACGCATGAAGTAGCATTAAACATGTGCTTAAGATAGATTGCATTGAGACAGAAATACAAATTTAAAACTTCATTTGTTCGACAATTTGAATATCTCTGTTATATAAAGATTGCTTTGATATTTTTCTACAATGTTGCATTTGATGACATGATCGTAATTATAGAAATTCCGATTTACAATTAAAAATTTTGCCCTTAGTTTCACCAATAATATGGTTTCTATTAGCTGCAACGGCTGTGTGGTGAAATGTCCCACTACACAGCCTTTTGGAAACAAAACCTGATAAATGGTTCAACCGAATTCTGAAAATTTGGCGAAACATTTCACCACACAGCCGTTGCAGCTAATAGAAGTCATATTATTGGTGAAACCAAGGGCCAAATTTTTAAAAGTGCAGTTTCAGTTACGTTTTTGCCCATGAGACACTCAAAATATAAAATAAGGTAGCAATGAACGAGTTCAACAACCCCACAATGCCTTTAACGGACAGTAAGTAGCAAAGCCACTTACAAAAAAAAAATATACTAGAAGTGTGTAATTTTATTTCTTTTCCATTTAGACAAATGTGTTACAGCATTCCGTGGCTGGGCTAGCTGGTCCTGTATGATAACTAAAAAAGTATGTCTTTCCTGCTACATCACCTCGTACTAAAACCCATACTGCAGTTGTTTTAACAAAAGAAAATTACTCGTCTGATATTGAATGACTCAAGCTAGAATAACCTCAAATTAAACAGTACGAATGTGAGAGCCGCTGTTTCGTCTGTTTTTCATGGAGGAAAGAAGGAAAAACAACAAAGCAAAGGCACAAAAATAAGGGACACGTTTTTACTAAAGAACTTATGTTCTACGTCTGTGTTCGTTTTAGAATATTTTCTGTTCTTGCCGTCCTCTACACATGATGGCGGCTTAACGTCATGTGGGGGAGACAGATGGCTGCGTGAAAGCTCTTAAAAGAAGGGTACAATAGGTGTCTGGAAGCGTTATCGAACCGGAATTAACTAAAAAATATTAAGAACTAATATTGTTATTGTCTCACATGTTTCTATCAAAACGACATAACTTTGTTTATGACGCAGGGCAGTTTGAATAAAAACCTTGGAACAAAAGAAAAATGATCCTGTATTTTTTTGTGCTTGAATGGGAGTGTTTTATTTTGTTTCTACACGGAGGGTTTTTACCCTACACCTACTTTTGAAATTAATTCTAACTACAATTATTTATGTAGAAGAATAATTAGAACGACGGACTTTGGAATCGAGAGCCAGATTTTAAATGAGAATTTTAGATTAAAAACAAGATACTGGTATTTTATTGTAATGGACCTATATTGAACGAATTTGGTGTTCCACATCTGATTTTGCATAAATTTTAAATGTCCATTTTTTCAATGAATTTAGATCCTTTTGTCATTGAAATTGTTCGGACAATAAGCAACATGAGTATAGGGAGATCCTTCCATGTCAAACACAAACTTCAAATTATTTTTTTAAATGACACTGATAAAATTAAAAAATATTTGATTTTGGCACGTCTCTCACGTAAAAATATGATTTATCCATATTTCTACTCTTCTAACTTCATAGGTTTGTAATACAATTGAAGAGCTTAGGTGGAAGAACGTGCTAAGTGACCAAAAGGTAAAAACGAGAAAATGAGCTTAAGTTTTTCGTTTGCATTCAGATCTGTTGAAAACGGATCTTGTAAAGCTTAAAAATATTCTAAATGTAAAGTTTATGAAAAGGTCACACTTGTTATCGTTTGAGAAGTTAGTAATATGTTCCTTGACACAAAAATCTCAATTTTTCAAAAATGTCACTTAGCACGTTCTTCCACTAAGCTCTTCAATTCTTTTCAAACGTATGTGATTGTGTAAAAGAACGAGTCCAAAGATCCCTCTGTTCTTTTCTCACAGTTAAACCGAATAAATACCGTCAGAAATCCCAGCTAAGAGATCCGATTCCCTTTGTGGACCGGCTCTTTTATTACAAGCGGCCCAAGATGAGGAAACTTATCCTCGCGTGAGGAAGAAATCACCATCCTTCGACCCATCAAAAGAAGATAAGAAATTGCCTTTTTCGAGCAAGACAAGGATGGCATGGGCAGGAATTTGAATGGTAAATGGAGGATTTGTAATTTTCATTTAACAAAGATGGAACTGAAATGTTAGTGAAAATTCAAATTTACATTTCCGTGGACTACTTTACACACAGTCATTTAAGTAACCAGCTTCGCAGTTTCATGGTAAATGGAGGATTTGTATGGTAAATGAAAGATTTATATGATAAATAGAAGATTTATAGTTTTTCTAACGATATAAATGAAATGTATCTGGAAAAAAATTGCATTTTTGTTGACTATTCGAAACACTGTCATTTAAGAAACCAGATTCGAAGTTTTCTGGTAAATGGTGAATTTGTATGGTGAATGAATGATTTATAATTTTCATTTTACAAATATGTATCCGAAATGTTATTGAAAAGCAAATTTCATTTTGGTTAACTACTTTTAACAAATTTGTAATTTTCTGCTAGCAAAGAAATTAATTCATTTTGTGACTTTCTGCTAGCAAAGATGTAACTGAGATGAAATGAAAACTAACGCAATTTCAAACGCCTTTCACTAAATCCTTAACAATTTTATCAACCCAACGTGATGAATTGTTGAAGGGAAAATCGTGCCTAGGGTATTCAGGGTTTGATAGAGAGTGTCTATGAAAACAGTTGGATTCGACACCAATTGTAGGACTTTGTTGGTGTTTGGTGTTTGTTTGGGTCTGAATGAATATGACACTATAATTTCACCCGGAAAACAGACGACAGTTTATCTATATAACAATATAAGGCGAAAATACCCCGTAAATTTGAACCACTGCATGATGATGAAGCCAAAGCTTTTAAAAACAACACAAACAACCAGCTTAGACCAACGAAGGTTCAGGTTTCTTTAACCATGAGTTCTTATAAAATCATGTAATGACAGGAATATTAATTATGTTCATTATGGAATAGAACTATTAATTCTTTTGTAAATACATACAATATGAATATTTAAAAAATATCAAAAAATTATCATAAAAATATTCGTAAAAATCATAAAAATATTCGTTCGTTCGTTATATTCTTAAAGATATATAATTAAATGCAATTTAGCTAGACAGTACAAAGTCATATTAAAAATTCCCTGCACATTTCGAAATCGCTAAAAATTCTATTTCATAGCCATACCCAACCAAATGCCATTGAGCTACCGTTAATAGTTATAACAAACTAAGATTCAAATGTCACGATTTCCCGTCCGCATTATGCCCAGTTTATCACCGCAAGTTCTTGTTCAAATGGAATGTTTTTTTATTTCGCTCTCCGGAAAGGGGAAACCGCTCCGGAAAGCGTCGAAAATTCCGGCTTGCTTTACGTGAGCGGAATCGGAAAAAGACAGAAATTGTCACGAAACGTTTGGGAAGCAAAACGTTCGCCACGCCTCCTCTTAATCTTTCCGTGAAGACTCGAAATGATTGTAGGCCAAGTGGTTGCGCTTTTTATGGCCGTCATTTCGCTAAGTTACGCAACAGTGTGCTATAGTATGATTGAGAGGGAATTTTGTGGTATAAATTAGGATAAGAGTAGTCATTTAAGGTAAAAAATGGATGGTTTGGCTAATGGCTTTATTTTGAAGATAATAAATGGGTATTTCAAAAAAATAAATGATATTTTATAAAAATATATGTTAGCTACCATTTTTTATGATAAAAGTATTACTATGGATGTATATTTTGAAGGTTATAAGTTTCTTAACTACCTAACTTAATTTTTACTTTTAAAAACTACGAGAGAAATTAGATATGACTTTTAAAGCAATTTGAAGGAAACAAATTACTTTGTAGCTTTCGAAAAAGATTATTCAGGCAAAAATGCATGTATTGAGAACCTGACTATCAAAAATAAACTTGTATTTTAAGTTAAAATTTTATTATGTAGTATGGCAAGACCTCTTACATACTCTTTATCGACTTCATGTCTACTGAAATTCTTTCAATTTCAAACTGTTTAAAATCCATCCAGATAGTTTTTAAAAATTACCCCTTCCAATAGAATTTGAATCAACACATCATAAAGACAAACATTTATCTTAAAATAAGTGCGGAACAAACTTCTAGTTTTCAATAGCCTTTAGGCGGATGGAATCAAAGGGTTTGAGAGGAATTTCTTTAATAACTAAAAAAGGTCGTCGCCCTAGTCCAAATCACTTTTCCTCCTACGGCATGCTCTCGCCTGTTTGATCCAATTCTTTCCCAAACGTCACGCTGCGCGTAGTCAAATAGTGAAAGGCAAAATCTAATTTCAGCGTGTTTGAGTTCGCAGGAAAACTGTATATCCATTTATTATCACCAAACTTACTTTACGACAAAAGCGCGTTTCCACTTCAAATGGAGAAGCATATCGATTTCAAGGGCAAAATGTTGCAGAAAGCTTTGAAGTTGGGCAAATGAATTTGAATCGCTTGGATAGGTGTCGGTGGGGTAGATAAACGTGCGTACCCTCGAGAGATTTACGAGGGAGTTCAAGAATTGTATATTAAGTTTGAAAATCACACTTCGTTTTCATTGAATTTTTCCAATTTTAATATTTTTATAGTTTTTGGAAATATATGTATCAAGGGTAGTCCATTAAATTTGATTCTACAATATTAAAGCAGATGGGCGTACACTTACTGCACTCGAGAGTTACTCCCAAAAGGAGCTATTTAAAGAAAGCATTTTCAAGTTAGCTTTATTTGTTTGAGTGAGATTAATGTGTGGAACTCCACAATAAATATACATAAATACAAAAGTCAAGAATTTATAAAAGCTTGCGCTTTATGTAATGCAATATAAATTTACTATTCATTAAAATTTTATTAAATGAGGTAAATGTTTTTTTGCCGAATGGTAAATATTTATACTATTGAGCAAATAGAATTTGCCTACTTTTAAATAAAGTGTAATCTTGTAAAAAGCTATGCATGAATTTTTTGAATTAAAACAACGTGTCTTATACCAGCTTATTAAAGAAACCTATAACGGTCTGATTACGGCATTACACTATAGCCATTCAGTTTATACATAAAAAAGCAAATGTAATAAATTATCCTTTAACACAGAAACACTGAGCACATTTTTGATAACAACGAACTTCATTTTATTTTTGACGGAGCTCATAATCCACAAATATTTCTAATTAGAGCAATTTTTTGCAGAATAAAGGCGTTCTGTAAATAACTTTGGTGTTTATATTTACCATGTTCTACGAAAAATAACTCATAAAAACTAGAATGGCTTAAGTTTTAGTTTATGGGAGTTAATAAAGTTGAATGCATTATTATGTTCTCTCATATTTTATCCCAGAATTTTATTTTAATTAAACATTGTGTGTGTGAAATATGTATTGCGTTTATGTTTTACTTATTCTCTTGTAGTCTTATTAAAAGATTAAATATTTCTTTGGATAACATTTTCTGTACAAAGTTTAGATGCATAAACTTTAAACCACGTACGTAATTTTCATGGTGCTGAGTATAAAGTTGGGACCATATTCTAATAAATATTTTCTAAAAAAGTTCTTAACCTTCATAGTTATTGTTAGCTTCAAATATTTAAAAATAAATTAAAATTTGGGATATTTATTTTTTCATTGCTTCACATAATAAATTACACATTTTAAGTTTTTAAATTCCAAGTAACTCTAAAATATTTTAATTGGTTTTGGACAAAGGAAAAAAATACAAATTTTTTACAAAGTTTTATCTTTAAACAAGAATTAATCAATTTTACTTCTACTTATACATGCTCTAATACGTTGTCATTATATTAAACCTAAATGGAGGGTCTAGTTGCAAAACATACATTCTTCAAACTATAACTGAGATATAGGGTCAGGTCCATTCATTGCCGATTTTTGACGATCGTATATTCAATAGGGTGAAATCGCAAATGAAGTGACCGGACCTTATATCTTACTTATACTTTGAAGTATTTGAGTTTTGTAATAAACATTTTAACCTGTTTTTTAATGTATTTAAAAATATTTATTTGTGTTTTTTTATTCGATTTTTTAAATTGAAACCTATTGCTGAGTTATATTTGTCATGCTGCTTTTTGTTTGATGAAATATAATATCCTTAATGACTATAACATTAAATAAAGAATATGGAAGGTTAAAACTATTTCTTACATTAGATTATTTTTCTTACAATCTAAATAATAAGGATTAATACAAAATCCATGAAGGTTTTTTTATAGTATTTAAGCAATTATCACTATATTTTCTTTTAGAAACTAAAATGTCACACTGATTATATTTAATATTACCATTGCTACTGTCATGATCTAGTAGTCGAAAAAAAAAGAGGAAAACATACGCGCGAAAGCCCAATAAATATATATGTGGACTATTTCACTCTTACCTCGTGTTAAATGACCCGCAAACACGGGTCCATTCCAATCCCTCATGATAGCTTTCACCATCTATGCAGCTATTGCTTTTTCCGTCACCACTCATGATTGATTCGTGGCCATTGTTACAGTCTCCAACTGACCACAACGACGACGTCAATAACAAACTTCCCCCCTTCCAGGCTTTATTTCGGGAAGCAGAACGAAGGAATCGAAACAACACCACTTGGCTTCGAAGCACTTAGATCTTCAAATAAGTTCAAGTTCGGTGTCTTTTCATAAAAAGGACCCGTGTGCTATGTGTAGGATATGGCCCCGTTTATGACTAAGGATCATATCACGTACGACGGTTGCAGTAATGTTCGCCGCACTTAAGTGGACGGATGATCGCCGTGGCAGTGCTAAATGAATTGCATCTTTTTCATGCAACGGAAGGAAAAACCAAACATCTGGTTTTGAATGAAGGAGTGACAAAGTTAAACGCCTGCTGAAATGGCAATGTACGGCAGCCCATTCTTCCGAATTCACTAAAAGTGTTACTATCGTCGTCGCTACTAACGCCGTACAACGCTTACGTCATATGTGAAAGATCTAATATACTTGACCAGTGACGATTGGCAAGAAAATTTGCCACGCGAAAATGACTCTTTCCTCTTAAGTTTATCGAAAAAAAAAATCAAAGATAAATGAAGCCCATAGTCTTAAACACTTTATGTAGGACAAAATGAGTTACTCGAAAAACGAATCTGAAAAACTTATTTTTTTATTCGGAAATAAAGTGGTAATGGTATTCACAAACACGTCGTTATTGGGTTCGTATCGGCACTGTGACTATTCTTACCTATAACAAATTATGTCGGAAAAACGAAGTTACACGAAAAACCAATTAAAAAACAATAACTTACAGTTACGTTTCTATTACGAAAAGAAAGTGTTCATGGTATTCACAGTCGTTTATGGGTTAACATTGTCGATGCAGTCATCCAGCACCGTAAGTACGGCGAACGGTACCGGAACGTTGCTTGTGAAACGAGGTACAGATTTGTAATTGAGTTCAACGCAAAGTGGTGCAATCCTCGTAGGCAACTCCATTCTGCTCCGAAGTCCCTTGTTGATTGGCCCCTGTCGGTGTTGTAGTGTTATTGAGACCGAAGACAGATGGGGGCAATGATAGAGCGGGGCTTTGTTTTTCGGACATATGTTGGGGACGGTATTTGAGAAAAATGCAATGATATTTGAAAAAAGAAATTTCTTTAATTTTCTAGATTAGTCTGATAATATTGTAACTAATAGTCTATGTATTTCTGACAGATTTAGGGTGTGAAGTCAAAACAAGGGCGTACCCAGGATCTGATTTAGAGCGGGGCAGGTAACATTAGGGGCCCCTATTTTCTTAATTTTGAATGGGCCCTTTCTTTAGGGAATTTTCTTTTAACGCCCCCCCCCCCCCCCCTTGTTAACTCATATGGATTACTTATCAAATCGATTGCTTAATGCGAATCGTTATTTTTTTAAAAGAAAAAATCTATACTTTTAAATAAAATTTTATAAAATTTATTTATCCTATGCAACATCAAACGAATTACCTTACATTTATTTGAACTTATTTTAGAACAAAATTTCTTTGGTTTCTTTAAAACTAAATTTAAGCTTACAAATTATTAACATTCTAATACTTCATAGAAAAAATTGAATTTTTGTCTACTAAAGATTGATCGAACACTTTTGCCGCCGAAGATTTTTGTTGTCAACGGAATAGGTGTATTAAAATATGCAATCCGTAGTACACTGTTTAACAAACCAGAAGATAACTGCAATAGCGGCACAAAGAATAGAAAATTACTCTTAAAAAAATTCGTATTAAGTACGTTTTAAAGAAAAGTAGAAGGGATGTTCGAATAAAAGTATAGGATAATTCATAGAGCTCTAAATATATCTTTAAAACAAACGAAATCCAAAACTTATTCAAGAAAAAGCACGTTAACAAAATAATTCATTTTAAATAACATAGATCAGGTAGCTAAGCTCATTTTTCGTATTTAATTATGTATTTTACAGAGACAAAAAGGCAGTACTACAAAAGTATTAGCAGTATTACTTCATAAAAATAGCATTTTAAGATCATACATGGATAAGGACCGTGTGGTAACTCCACAATCAGCATACGTAATCTATGTATAGATGTTCGATTTAAAAAAAAACTTTATAATGGCATTGATCAATAATAAAATATTCAATAATTAAGTTTTTAAGTTTACATTACCCTTATATTTACAATAAATTATGTTTTTTTACTAATAATGAAATTTAACAATTATATAGGGTAACGAGTACAGTGATTGGCCCGCTCACAGTGATTGGCCCCTTCATTATTGAAAATAATAAGATGTTAAAGGCGTTAAAGCCCAAAATGTTGTTGCCAACATGACAAACGTTAATGGCGGGAATTTTAAAAACCTTTGTCACACCTATTTTGGGATTTAACATCTTATTATTTTCAATAATGAATGAGGGGCTAATCACTGTGAGGGGGCCAATCACTGTACTCGTTACCCTATGTGCAGAATTTTCATTCATCAATTTCAAAATAAAACATTGAAAAAAGTTTAACTAGTTGTTTATATATAGTATAGATTTTTATATATAATTTAGATTTTTTTGTGCAAATGTTTGAAAACTTATTTGTGCACAAGACTAGATTATTGCTCAGGGACGATATTCAATGTATTTTTTTTTAAATAAAAATGAAAATGTGGCATCATCAGAGCCGTGTGGTGCTGTGAGATGCAGAGCGGCGGTCGCATCAAGCGGTAATTGAGTTGGGGCGGCATTTTCGGTTTTGACAAATACACACATTCACTGATTTTTTAAACAAATATTTGTTACTCTTCTAAAATAGAAAAAAAGATAAGAGAGCCAATTCTGATTAATGCGCCTTTGTTTTCATGTGTTTTTAATGAGGTGCTTCAATATTTTGTACTACACAAAGCTGTTTAAAAGTCATAAAAATATAACGATATTGCATAATGTAAAAAATATAAAATAATAATAACCACATTCGCCTCCCCCTTTGAATTATTTTCCAAACAATGGCAATTTTGAGAGGGGAAACAAGACTTTATTGTTATTTATTAAAATTATTGTGAACATTCTTTCTTCATTCCTAAATCCAAATGGATAATTTTTTCTGTTCACTTAATTTTAGAAAGCCATACTTTATCCATGATATTTTAGAGAATATAAGCGTCAGGGGCTATATTCTCTAAACCCATGGGCGACGGGTAGCTGATAAAAAAATTCTCTTTTAATGTTAAGAAATGACGATTATATTTTATCTTAGTAACTTTGTAACACTTACAAAATCACTTATTAGTTGTTAAGTTATTTATAAAGCGAAGTAAACTTTAATTGAACTTATTAGAATTTTATTTCGATTGGCATTTAAATGAGGTTCTGATAATATTATTTAACCCATAAATGACAAGTGGCAAAAAAAATTTGCCAAGCGAAAATGAGCTTTCTGCTTAATTTTATCTAAATAAACAAAATATGAGACAAATGAAGACCATAGTCTTGAGCAAACTATGTATGAAAAATTAAGTTACCCGAAAACGAATTTTAATTGGAATGAAAGGTGTTAATTGTATTCACGAAGTTGTCTTTAATGGGTTAATAAGAAAATTTTAAATGTACACTATTTTATGACAATTTCCTCACTGATATTTATCAAAAAATTCTTCTGCGATATAATTGCAATTTGTTGAATGATTGACATTCTTTTCATTGAGATGGTTGGAGTATATGACTCAACATTTTAAAGTGGCTGGAAATCATTTTTATAAAGGGCGGCATTTCAAATACTTGCATCACATAAATGTTTTTAGCACACGGCCCTGGCCATCGGACTTACTTTTATAAGAGAAATCACTAAAGCACTACTCCAAAATCTTCTCTTTTCTTCTCCTTAAAACACAACTGCTACCTAGGATTCCAATACTCTAAATAGTAGAATAACAGTAACTGAAAGTTGCTTCGTCTCAAGCCAAAAACTCTTCTAGAATCTTGGTGTTCTGTTACCCACTCACTATCAAAAAATGCAAGTGCGGTCCGAATTCAGTGTTTCCACTCCAAAAAATTAAAAATCCCTTCTAGGGAACCAAAAAATCCCTTTTTATCCCTCAGTCGACAACTTAGCAACCTTTTGCCTTGTATTCTTTTTTTGAATTCTTTAAGCCAATGGGAATATTTCTTATGATGTCACGCTCTCCATACTGCGATTTCATTGGCTGTTTTGTTTTCTTTGACAAAGTGTTGGTTGGTAGACAGATATTTTCAGGCTTGTGTGCTTGGTCCAAAGACCCGCACATAAACCATCGTCAAGAAGGATGGGCACGTCATACACACATATAAGACAGATGCTGTCATCTATCGCCACCTTTACAATTTAGACATGTCCCTGAAGGGGTTGACAAAGTGTTGAAACAAACCCATACATTAACCATAATTCCTATGAATTGGTTGACAAAGATGTAAACAAGGGCTGCTATGACAAAAAAAAAACTAAACTCGCCACAAAATGGGCTAGTATAGTGGCGGTGTGGCAATCCAGTACGCACTCGTTTTGGGTTTTGTTTTCTTTAAAAAAAACACCAGTATTCAAAATTGGGAAGAATCGTAGGACCCATTGAAGGCCTAAACACTTGTTTGGAACGCAGGCCACTTCGTTTAGATATGGACATTTTGTTTAGTTAGTTTTTTTAAATCGAAACACGCTCAGGGCAATTTCGAAAACAAGAATGATGTAAATGAATAATGAAAACAAGAATGATGTAAATGAATAATGAAAACAAGAATGATGTAAATGAATAATGAAAACAAGAATGATGAATGAAACCAATGCGCACCCTCCATAATAATAACGTTCAATAGCAAAACCTACCAGCAACAAACACTCTACGAAATGACAAAAAAAAATAACATAAAAAATTCCCATGCGCGCAACACCAGCGTCACCTACCAAAACTGAATTTCGCCAGAAAATGCCGTATAACCACAAAAAGTATTTATCGCCCTCTAGAAATCCGCCAAATCTTTGGCGACAGAAACACCGTTGGATTATAAAAAGCATACATTATAAGCTTTACATACTTTGCATTTTGCACTTCTTTCAGTTTTGTTCAAAATAACCATTTTTGAACAAAGTGGCAATTTTTTTTTAAATATCCCTAGTTTGACTCATTTTTCTCTTTCAAACCTGATTTATCCCTTAATATCCCTCAATCCCTTTTTCATCCCTCAAGAGGCTAAAATATCCCTTAAAAGGGATAAAATCCCTTAAAGTGGAAACACTGGGTCCGATTCCCTTATCTTAGGCCATACATTTACTTCCACCCTCACATTCCTAAATGAAGGGGGAGAGGACGGGGACCCCTGTTGACACAAATGGTTCGTTAACGGGTTTCAGTTTGTAAATGTGAACGATTGAGGTGAAAGAAACCATGTAAAATTATCCTGTCTGTAGTGTAAGTCACGTTTGTAAAAAGTGATTATCCCTACAACTTTTAACATTAAATAAAAAAAAAAATTGTGGGATAGTTGATCTACACTTATTATAACTAAATAATGTAATGTACTTTATTTAATTTGATATATTTTTTAATTTAAAAAGCTTTTAATCTCCTCTGAAATTGTGACTTACACTACAGTTACATGGTGGAATTAGCCGCTAGTAGCCCGTAGTTTTTGTATAAATAATATGTATTATGATCAATATTTATACACGAATATGTTTTCGGAGATTCTGAAAAGAAATCTGAAGTTTTACACCTTAAAAAATGCGTGGTTAAAAAATCTTACCAAAATAATACCATAACCAAATTATTATAAGGATTTTTGTTTTGTTTTTTTGCTTATAACTATTCAACCTGATCCTTCCTTTGAAGTATTTAACCTCATATTCGGATTTCGGTCGAACCACCCTCTAAAACATACCTTCAAAAAACATATCCCTTTATCACCCCCAAAAACATACATATAGACTTCTCAGAAAAAGATCCAATTTTTACTGAAATAACATAATTTATCTCTTGTGCACATTTTCTTGTAAATTATTTAAATTTTTACTATACAATTGTTTCAAACAAGTAGGTTTGTTACAGAATCTGTCACTTAAACCGCTTCCACACAGTATATGTGCTTTGTGCTCAACAAAAAACGCACTATTTATACACCTCTGAAAACAATTCGCCCCCCAAACAGGGCCTTCAGCTTATAATTTATTTCTAATTCAAACTTTTAAACGCCAAAATTAACTATTTTCATTCATCTTCTTTCGCAAATTAATAATTACTCATTATCGTTTGCTGAATTTGTTTGAAATTCGAAAAATATAATGATGCAACTTTTTTAATAAAAATCTTTTAGTTGCCACAATTTCCCATATTCATTAACTTTCTTTCGAAAAAGAGAATAATAAATAATTAGTAAAATTGATGCTTTACAAATAAAAGCGAACTTTCGCTTATTTCTTTTTTATTCAAAGTTAGAATTCTCTATGCATCTTTCCTCATACATATGTAATGAACCATCAAAAGAACTCTATTGTGATATTACAACAATCCAAACTAAATTATGTCTCATAAATATTCTTTTAAGAGTTTTATTTTTATTTTAAATAAAGTTTCTCCTACGTTTGACGAAATGGCAACAGTGAAAATATTGAATAAATAAAAAGGCGCCAAACACAGCATTAATTCTTTATTAAACGGGGCCGGGATAGCCTGGTCGGTAAGGTCTTGGACTGTCATCCCTAAGGTTGCGAGTTCGAGTCCCGCTGCCTTCCGATGACCCCCGTGTACGTTAATGGTGACTGGTGCACGTTAAATCCGTCGTGGTCACAAAGTCCTCCAAGTTCCCATACCAAATTAATACCTCTGGGGGTGACAAGCCAATTCTGGGGATCCTCTAGTTGGCCTCTGTCTCTAAAAATTAGATGGATGCACTTATATGTGTGTGTGTTGTGTCTGTCTTACTTGACGAAGGTTTATAAGCGGGTCTCTGACCAAGCACACAAACCTGAATATATATGTCTACCAACCAACCAAACTTTATTAAACATTTACATGCTAAATTTGGCTAGTTTCATTTATTTTATTTCAAAAATTCAATAATTATTACTTATCGTTTGCAAAAATTAATTTATATTTCAAAGAATAAATATGTAATATTCCTCGGTTTTAAATAGAATGAAAGCATTTCATATCAACGTACAAGAATCTCGTAGTGAAATATATTTGACGTCATTTCAAACTGATGGATGTCTCAAAAATAAATTTATTTAAATTTATTGTCTAAAAGAATTAAAGTTTCTCGAGTGATTGTCGCGAATGGCAATGGTGATTAAATTCTAATAAAAATGTCTTCCTATGCTTTTTAAATGAGCATTAAATTTTGCAGTTTTTTAAATAATTAAAGTACTTGGAATTCGAATTCTTTTCTGAAATTTTCAATGTATTCTAATTCCGATGCGCTGAGTATCACACTTGTTCGTAGCATTTGTAGTTCGAGCTATGAAAGTGGGTGACGGACAGACTGACGGACTGAACGATTATAATACCTTACACTTTTTACGTTATAAACGTAGTGTGGTAGCTAAAAATAGGTTTTAAGCACTCAATTTGTTTAACCAGTTTATTTGCAATTGCTGCGACCGGCCTATGCATTCTTTCAAAGGGGCCCTTATTACTTATTGTGCCTTTAAAAAAGGCCCTATACTTATTACACCTGGTGCCTGCCCAACAGCGAATTCGAGGCCCCCTGTAAATTATTCAAAAATTAACGCATTCAACTTTTATATTTATATTAGTGTTCAAAGAAATGTAACATTTCAACGATGTTGAACACGAGTAAAATTTGTTTTAAGCAAATATTTTTTCACAATTGTGTAATTATAAGTTGCTTTCATTTTTAAAGACTATAAAATCTTCTATCTTAATGTTGAGAAGTTAATTTTGTCTGAAAATTTGTCTTGATTTTGAACAAAATTTGTAGCCCCTTTTATATATAATATATAAAGGGCCCACACACAGGGCCGTGTGGTAATTTTTTTTTCATATGATGCAAGTTTTTAAAATGCCACCCTTAATTTCTTTATAGCTTTCATACTAAATCTATGTTTTCACCCAATATTGGAAAAATTTCTGTCCACTTGTGTCCATACGCCAAAAAAAAAATGTGTTAACAACGCCTATTTTTTTGTATTAAAATTGTTCTTAATTTTAAAATTTTTAATTCTATTTATGTACATACATATATACAATCGAAATTTAATATTAGTAGTAATATGAATCCCAATCTAAATCAATAATGAAAACGATATAAATTATCGATTACACAATGTTCTGTAATTATTCAGTGTTTGGATAAATGGTTCGAGTAATTTTTGTAGGTCGGTAGTTGACCTGCTACCCTGCCAGAGCAAAATAGACATTATATTTCCAAAAAGCTTATAAAGCTCCTTTAGTACATGCGAAGTTGTCTTTTCTTTAAAGCATTTAAAAAAAAACTAAAACGAAGTGGAATTTATTCAGAGTTAAGCACCGAAATTTGCCGCCCCTATAGTCAAGTGTCGCCTGATGCGGCCGCCTCTCTGCATCATAGCACCACACGGCCCTGCCCACACACCATGGCCCGATCACCGACTAGGCAATTGAAGACAGGGCTTCCTCTTTTAAAATTTGAAGGGGCCCCCCAAATCAACCCTTAAAAAAATCCGTGTTATCACCTATTGCTTTACCAAATTGGATTAAGAAGGGCATTGGATTACAAGGGTATAGCAATTTGATATATATAACAACAATTACATTGTCTTGGTTAATGTATGCTAAACGTAACCTTTAATTTGACACAAGTTGGTAGCCCATTATAGGTCTTCTTGGCCCATTAGTTGCCCATGTATTGGACTGAGATGATGCTTTGGGGGCCCCCAAATCCAGGACAGGCTTCACTGGCGACAAAAATCTTCATCGGGTCCTGGGCCACCAAAGGCAGTGGGCCCAATTGAGATCATATTAGACCCAATTTAAACAAAATAGTAAGCCCCTTTTATATATAATATACATTAATAGGGGACTTCAGCGACAAGTGGGCCCAATTGGTAATAAATAGCCTGATTTTAAAAATATGTAGGCCCCTTTTATATAATATAAATATATATATATATATATATATATATATATATATATATTATATATAATATATATATAAAATATATTATATATATATATATATATATATATATATATATATTATATATATATATATATATATATATATATATATATATATATATATATATATATATATATATTTTATATATATATATATATATAGGTGCCTCTCTCTCTCTCTAGAGGCAAAGTGGGCCCCTGGCCTCATTGGGAACAAATGGACTCCATTGAAAAAAAATTCTCCCCTTTCACATATAATATATACAGGGGCCCCCATTGAACAAGCGGGTCCCTGGGCCCACTTCACCCATTCTAGGGAGGGGGGGGCAGCTGCCCCCCCTCTGCCCTATGGTGGGTACGCCCATGAGTCAAAATTGTAATAAAAATCATGTTGACGTTGATAGGTATACAGAATGTTTTTTGTTTCATGTTTTTTGCAACGTGAAAATACTAAAGTTAAAACCAAGTTACTTTAAAGCATCTTTAAAAAGTGTCAGTATGTTACATTAAAATATAGAAAATGATCAATGAAAAGCAAAAGAGACCCAAAAAAACATTAGTGCAGTTTATATGTGGTTAAAAAGTGAATTCTAATTTAAGTTTGAAAAACAAAATACATTATGATAAAATAAAACGTGTGCAACATGTTCTGGTAATTTCATTAGGACCGGCACTAAATAAAAAAATATAAAGAATCAATTATACTGATAAAAGTATCTATTACATACATATTGCATAATTATTCATTCACAGATATTAATTGGGAATGATTAACCTGAACACGTTGCAATCGTTTTAGATGTGCTACTATTTTTGCATCGCGGCTTTTTTGAAAATTCAACCACGCGTTTTTTTTTAAGTGAACGAACATTTTTGTTCTTCAAGTGCAACATGTACCAAAAGAAGACTCAATTTTGACCAAATGGTTAGAAACAATGTTTTCAAACTAAAGAGCTATTTGTTTTTAGAGGATGTGAGTGATTAGGGCTGTAGATGGGATTTAATGGAATGCGGTGAAAGGTGCTCCATCACAAACAGAGTTTGGAGGAGCCAAGAAAGAGTTTGAGCATCAGGTTTCATTTGACATTTTAAATGACAACTTTCAAATGCAGATACTATATCACACAGAATAACTTTAGACATTTTTGATAAAAAAAACTAACTTAACAGATTTTGTGCTGATTGAAGTGTTCAAACTAAGCACGACTGCCACCAAATATTGCACACCTTATCTAATATGAAGGTAATGAAAGTGTTGCGATGGGGTGAAACATCTGGAGCACACGTTTTGGGAGGTGCAAAAAGTGGCTTCTGAATATTGGTGTCTGAAACCACTCTACAGCTCGAACTAAAAGAGCCTCAGTATCGGTCATAATAAGGTTTTTTAAAAAGGCACACATGCCCAAATGGTAGATACGGTAGAACAATTATGGTTCTAAAGTTATTGAAGAAACCTCATTGGGTGTATAATAACCTAGAAAATGGATTGATTTATTGAGTGGGAAATGTGAAAGTTTTACATCCCTTTTCAACATCCAACATTTATAACCTTTCGACAATGATCAACGGTAAAACAGGGGGAAGTACCACTGTCAAAATTTTAATCAGTTCACCCTAAGATAGTTTTATGAAGATTCGAAATACGAATCCGAAAGTCATATATGTATCTTAAAAACTATTTTTTTTAAAAATAACTAATTCAAATACTCTGTTAATAAATGTTTGTGATCAAATTGGTTTATTAAAATTTCCTTTTCAAACAGAATTACCTATAGAGAAGGGTGATGTTTTTCAGATAAAAAACTATAGGAATTTTAATAAAACTAAAAATGTTAAATATATCCTTAAATGAAATATAATTTTAAGATCTTCGTAACTGTTCAGTTTAAAAAAAGCATCAAGTAGTAAACCCATTACATTAAAATTGTTATCAATTGACTCTTTAATTTAAACGAAATATAATTTAAACAACCCTTTAACAAATCAGATTATCTTTAATGAACTAGAATTTAAAAACAAATTTCTTCGCAATGTCTTTCAAAAGCCACCATTTTTCTATTTTTAAATAACTAAAATAATTTTAAACAATATTCAAGTAACTAAAAGATTCTTAAATATAATCGCCTTTCAATGTATTTTTGATTTGATGAATGTAGGCATCCAATTTAATTGGTAAACCGACCTTTTAAAAATCTTTTTATTGAACAGTTTAATTACAAAATACCCTTTTCAAATGCTTTTTAAAAATATTCGGAATTGGCACATAACTTACTTGAAAACATTTAGTTAATTTGAGTGATAAAATAGTTAACAAATTATGTAAAAAGAAAGATCAAACACAAATCTAGTCTTACTTTAACTTGGTCTTCAATTCCTAATTGAGACAATGTTAAGACTTAGAAACTCTTTGGAACATTAGCTGTGTACTTGTTTGATAAATTTGCAGCTAATGCGTTAGTGATATTAATTAAAATATTATATGAAAATGTGTATGGGAAAATAATATTTAATTCTTATTCATTTTCTCATAACTTCGAATTCATTTTTGAAACAAAATATCAAAAATTCTATGTTTAAAAGTAAACTTTTAATAGTATCGATCTGAATTTAAAACTTAACTTAAAACCATTATCTAGAGTTTTGTCAAACTAAATATAATACGACGTAACTCATTAGAAAAAATAGCTATTTGTTCCATTCATCGAACTATTTACTTCGTTAAATGTTAAATGTTTCGTGCATTGGCCATTCATTACACAAATAGAAAACTGAAACTAATATGTCTGCATTTTATGGGATCCGAAAAAAATGCAGTTTCAAAAATAGCTTCAAAACACTCCCAATTAAAATAAAAAAAGAAATCTATATTTGGCTCAATAAATTGAGAGGTATTTCTCTTTTTCTACAATCCTTTTACATCTTTTCACTTAATGGTTTAATTTTTTTTCAATGTGTTCGCGAATATTGCCATTTACAATGTTTCAATACAATGCAAAAAAAATCTTTTAATGAAACGTGCAAATTTTCGTATTTGGATTGGCGTAATGATTCTTGTAGTTATTGATGTGAATAGTTGAACACAGGTGTATAAATCTTTAAAAACTCCAGATCCTACCATCCTACCAATGAGACAGTAAAAATATTTATGTATTGTGTATGCTATATATCTTGTATATAAGCTTCTATATACTTAATTATACAAAAATTATTCTTTAAAATTTTGAAGTTGATATTAAAACCAAATTTATAATATTTAAAAATATAGAAATTCTTTAAAACTCCGTATCTAATATTATAAAAAAATCAAGAAAATATTTTAAAAAGTAAAATCATTCTAATATAACAACTAACATTTGACAAAAAGTTCGTTGAATAAAAAATGCTCAGTGGAAAATAGAAATTGCTTTTTAGAAGATTTTTTTTGCAAACCAACGTTCTTTTGTGGAATAAAAAAAATATTCTTCAGAAATAACAATAACTACACATTAGTAATTGAAGTATTAGATTTGTGTTTGTTGTTTTTAAATTGCACATTCTTGGATTTAAAAAGCTTTGGAGTTTTCTTAAATAAGAATTTAAGAAACATTCATGGTAAAAATAAAATTATTTACATAAATTCATTTAGCATTTACAACTTTATTTTTTAAAATTATTTTTCAGATTTTTTGTGAAGTAAAATTTTTATCAAGTTAAAAGCATGGAGGCACATAACTATTATCATTTTTACTGTCTGTTACACATAAATAACATATATATGAATTAAAATTTAAGTGGTAGTTTTTGCGTTATTTGGCTGCAATGTTTTTCAAATGGTACATTTAAAAAGTTGGTCGATAAATAAATAAGACTAGTACTCTGATCTAAAGTTATGTTTTTGAGCACGTATTTTCTTTGTTGTTGTAGTGAAAAACCATTAAAATCTACCTACCTTTCTGAACTGGAATTTTGTAGTTGTAGTGAAAAACCATTAAAATCTACCTACCTTTCTGTACTGGAATTTTCTGTAGATTGAAATTACAATTCTAGCAAAAATTGTGGAAATTAAAGATTAATTAGGTTATGCATGTTTTTCCAACGAGAAATTTACATTTATTTCATGTCATACATTTACTATAAAAAGTATAGCAAAAAATGCCATATTTTAAAATTAAATATATCGACCAACAAATATAGGTAGACGGATGAGACAAACTGACTTTTTTTTCATGGATGTAGGTATTTTTTAACGTAGGGTTCAAAATTAGCACAATAAGTTACTTCAGGGCTTTATAACTTACTTAGGTCCCATTCAGTTTTTAAAAGGAAAAAATCCGTTTGTTTACTGATGTAGCCATTTTAAAGCTTATTTTGTACACTACAACGGTGTTACAATCCATCAAAATTTTTACTACATTATTTTTGTCACTACGGAGTATTCGAAACGGTAGTAAAGTACTTTAGTATTTCAGTAAAACAAATTTAATTTCGAATAAAATATTTATTATATATTTATTAATATATTGAATTTCAATAAAATGCATTTATCCTATTACATTTTAATTTCGTACCTCCTTTTCCTATTAAAAGATCCAGCTGCTTCCTAAATATGAGGGCCGCGGAAATACACATTCAAATCTCAATTTGTTTGAAAATACCACGCATATGTTTGTGTTTCTACTGGAAAAATGTTTTTTATCTCGAAAAATTAAAACCGCAGTTTTTGAAAACATTAGCGAGCGAGAAAATGTCCAACTAACAACGGGTCTAAGCACAGTTATTAAAAAGAGAGGTAATGTGTTGGGATATGGAATTTGCACGGTCGGTTGCTTGGATTGATTGCATTTAATCGTGCAAGTGTAGAAAGCGACCATGCAGTGATAAATACATGGTGGCTAAAAATTGATCTGGGACATCTTTTTTTAAAATAGTTTACTGAAAAGGCTTGGCTGAAAAATTTATAAATTATACCGTGTACACTATTCGTTAGCGGTATGGTACATAAATATGTTATGTAGCCTAAATATTATATAACCTTGAAATATTCTAAGATAGTGTGATACTGAGAGAATAAGTCGTAATTATTTTTGAATTACTATAATTTTGAAATGGAATAGCAAACTATAGTTTCAAATATTAATTTTAATGCAAGTGTGTTGGCCTTCTTATTTAGTTTTACTGAGGGAAAATAAATAATTATAATGGTTTTTATTTAGGTACACTTAAATACATCAAATATGATCGAAAAATTATTTTAGTTTTATTTAAATTTTGTTTTTATGTCACATACGAAGTTCAGATACTTGAAAATTTGAATAATTAATGGGAAATATGAATTAGTTGATAGAAATAAATTCTTCTAGAGTTACATTAAATGATTAGAGTTACATTATGAAATGAAAATGCTTGAAGGATTATTTAGAGTGTTATTAAATTTATATTTCTTCAAAAAGAATTATGTTAGATATATGTTAGTGATTATCTATTATGTAGGCTTTACGAATTGAATATTGAATTCAAAAACCAATCGATGTAAAATTTGAAAATATTTCCCTAAGCATTTTAGAATCTCCATTCTTAATTTGACATAAAAAATATTCCTTTTCAAATCTAATATTTAATTAGCGTATATCATAACAGACTAATTAATTAAAAAATATTTGGATCATTACATGAAGTATCATGTTTCCCAATTGATTTAACGATTGAATTAGAGTTACGTTTTAAATGAAATATTTAACTATGCATAGACAAATAAAAATGAAGCTAGAGCATTCTAAACGTTCGAAAATTCTAAAACAAACATAATATTCATTCACTTCTAGCTTCTCGTGAAAGTTTTGTAATGGAAAATGAATGAAGTAGAATTCAATTTCGTCTATTTTTTTTAAATATTAATCCTAGTTTTTTTTAATTCTTTTTCTAACAGAAATAATTTTTTATTTGTATGAAGAATTCAAAACCTTAATTTATAATTAGCAAAAAATTTGACAATCACTTGATTTGATAAAAAAATATCTTCAAGCGAATCTCAAAGTAAATGTTTAAACTACAAATAATAATAATAATAATAACAAAGTATCTTTAATTCCGCCACTCCAAATCTTAACTATTAACATTATTCAAAACAAAAATAACTTCATAATAAATTTTTTTTAAACAAACTCTTATTTAGGTCTATGTTAGTTAAGGAAATATGTGAGGTACATATATCAGCAGCCAGGCAAATTCGTACCGTTGGAAAAATTTTAATATTTCGTGCAGTACACTTTGACTGGTTTTGCTGATTAGCCGTAATTACCCATTAGTTCATTAAAACGAAACTCATTTACCCATTAAAACAAAGAAAAAACTTAATTCGCCATTAGTTTTAGGAACGATAGGGTTGTGCGTTTCTAACCTTTTACTTTTTAAGCTGAGTTGAATAAACGGAAGTTTGAAAACTTTTACGATTATAGAGTTGTGAGTCCGATATCATTCAATTGTACGTGTCTTTAGATATTGAATAAGTGTGACAAACGGTTTGGTTCCATTTTAAAGATATTTTTGAAAAATAGAAAAGAGCTTGTTTGCGAGTACGAAGCTTCAGAAAAATTTATTCTATTTCTTTAGAAATTCTAATCACAAACTTCTTTGTCATATGAAAAATTGGATTTGAATAATTTTATAAAGTTGTTTACGGATTAGTTGCTTCTAAAATATATTTTGCAATGTTTGTTTATTACCTGAGGTTTTCCAAAATGTATTTTATCTATGTCGCTTGCTATTAATTTAGAGAATGTAGGATGTAACATAGAACTGCACGCTTTCAACGTTTTAGTCCAAGTAGCTCTTTAAAAATATTTCCATAAACAGAATATTTCAATAAACTTTCAAAAAAAGGAGTATACAGAAATTTCTCCTAAGTGTTCGTTATATTTCCTTTTTTTTTAATACTAGACAGTTTAATGAAAATTTAATTTCTATCTATGATTTACTTATTTAAGAGTTGGGTGAAATGCAGTGCCATTTTACAGACAAAAGTATAAGAAATACACAAAAAATCATGCTTTCCAAAATAAATAAAAATCAAAAATATATCGAGCAAAATTATTAAAAAGTTGGAAAACAAACCCCTGTACCCCTTTCATTAATTTTTACAGCAGTAAATTATTTCCTAGAACCAGATTCAAATAAAAATATTAGAAAATATTCATCATTGAAAGAAAAAGTGTAGAAGTTTCTAGTGCCAGTCATCCAGACCCTGGCACCATCACCATCCCTCGCAATCCCTATAAACATGATCCGTTGGCCCAACCGCAGGTTTTTGGTTTACGCCGTTGGCATGTGGTTAGTTGGGCAAGTTGCGGTTGAGCCAACGGCATTATTTTCGTCCGGTCCGTTGCCATTATATGGTTAGGTAGCGTAACGTTGGCCCATACATAAAAACAACGTTATGGATCAAGATTCAATTAACAGAGTAGTTTAATTTGTATTTTTAGCAAATATTCTAAATATATGATTTTAAAGGAAATATTTGTAAATATATTTTATATTCATTCATTTTCCTTTTTTTTCTGTGTCCGAAAGAAAGAAACGTTAATTGGATTTTTTTTCTGCGATAATTTTTTCGTATTTTTCTTCAACTTTGGGGGAATAAATAAACGTACTATCTCTCTATCTCTACCCTCATAGTACCCCCCCCCCCTCCCAGATGACTCGCAGTGAAACATTCCCCACATCGGGACCTCGTCACTTGACAGCGGTTTTAAATTACGAAACGTAATTGGCTGTGTTAAAGCTCCTCGGAGGTTAGAAATAAACAGCCAAAAACGTTCAACCACGCTACCATGAACGCGTCGGCGTGGGGCGGGATAGCCTGGTCGGTAAGGTCTTGGAGTGGCATCCCTAAGGTTGCGAGTTCGAGTTCCGCTGCCTTCCGAAGACCCCTGTGTACGCTAATGGTGACTGGTGCACGTTAAATCCGTCGTAGTCAATCCATCCGGCCGAAGTCCTCCAAGTTCCCATACCAAATCAATACCTCTGGGGTCGACAAGCCAATTCTGGGGATCTTCTAGTTGGCCTCTGTCTCTAAAAATTAGATGGATCCACTTATGTGTGTGTTGTGTCTGTCTTACTGGACGAAGGTTTATAAGCGGGTCTGTGACCAAGCACACAAACCTGAATATATATGTCTACCAACCAACCAACCAACCAACCAACCAAACGCGTCGGCGGCGCGCCATATAATGCATTTCCTTTTCAGTTTCCACCTCGTGGTACTGCTACGTATTGCTGTTGAAGGTAAGTCATAAAATTTTAACTTATTTATTATTTTTTTACAGTTTTCCCTGACACTGAGCAAAGTTATTACCTATTAAATGAAATAAGTTTATGTAAGGCAAACAATTATTTTACTGGGGAAAAACAAATCTTGGCACTTTTAGTACATTTTAGGCACTCGTTTTGTTAATGCATGCAAATATAATTTGCCTTCTTGAAAATAACTATTGTTTGAAATTTAAATATAACGGATATTTGAAATTTAAACAGCTTTTCAGCTGTATCTTTTAACAAACCTCTCAATTCTTCGAATATGTCGTTATATTTGCTACAGTTTCTCTGCCGTACTTGGCAGTATTTTTTAAAATGGAGTAGACCGTTATAATAATAATATATGAAAAGCATGTTCGTTTCCTTGGAAAGATTAGCATCAGATTAAATAAAGCAATATATACGGCTTAATGGATTATAATAATGCTCCAAAAAATAGAAACAAATTTCTTTATATTTATTAGGACATCATCAGTTGATATATTTTATAATATACATATATATAGATTTATATTACACAATTATAAAGGACATTTATTCGATGTTTATTACATTTATAATGACATTTAAATTAAATAATCATTTTCCTTAACAATTCATAAAAATAATCTTGCAATAAATGTGATGTTTAAGGGTTTGTGATGTTAGGCCAATCCATGTTATATCAAATAATAGTTAGGTTTGTAACTAAATAAATCATGAATTGCATTTCATTTTGATCAATAAAATAAATTAGACAATATTTAAATTATCAAATTTTAAGTTATTGCTTTTAAATAATATTATCTGAAAATTATGTAATTGAGAAAAGAAAATCGTTAAATTGCAGATTTGGTTATTTTTATAAAAATTGTAAGTTAATGAGTATTGTTATGCAAATATCCTATAGTTATTGAAATCTTTGCTATAAACAATTTTATAGGCAAAGGCAACTGCACTACAAAGAAATTGATAGACATCTCCAGTTAAAATGAAATAATTTTTGAACCTACTCTATAATAAGTACAGGCCGATTTTCAGATGTTTGTAGTAGCTGTAGAAAATAAGGTTGAGGATGGAGGTCAACTGTGTGATCCAATAATTATTGTGAGGGCGGTTAACCCCGAAGAAGCAAGAGTGCTTTTGGCCCAAGCATTTAGATAAATTCAATGCTACTCTTTCAAAGACTTCCAGGTGAAGACTGGAGTTTAATAAAAATCAAGAGACGGCAATATGAATTAATTTTGATTTTAAACAATGATTTAAAGAAGAAAAAAATAGTGATTTAAATATTTGTTTGTCGGCTCTTAGGTTAAAGGTGATGTTTCTGAATTGTAAATTATATTAAAAACTAAAGAGTAAGAAATTTGAAATGTTAATGTATAATAAACAGACAGATTTATAATGAAGTTTCATATAAACAAAAAGTTACTTCAAATGCAGTATAATAAAGTTCTTTTCAGATTCCAACTATCATTTCTTAATTTAACATTGAAATTTTTTTATTTTAAATATATTTTAAAGATAAGCAATATGACTTAATAAGCTAAATGATTTCACTTTGTTTCCTGTACCCTGTATTTAATTGTGTAATGAGTTAACATTTGTCTCCAGGCTTGTTGTCGTAATCTTCTTGCAGATGATTTTGTGAAAGCAAGAAAAAAAAGCAAGAGAAGCAGAAAGTGGTTTAGTGACCGATGATCCGTCAGAAGAAACTTCAAGTTCAGTAAGCAAATCAAAGGGAAAACGAAGACTTATTCCATTTAGCCCTCAAGTATCGGATGATGGTTCAAGTGAAAGTGAACCCCAAAGAGATTTAGATAATAGTAGACCATGGACCAACAATATGAAACCCTCCCCCCCGGGGGAATTTTGGACAGATACATTTTTGTGTTCGTATTGACATGTACTTTAGGGTGGCTTGAAAAAGACTTATTTTCGAAAATAAAAAACGGCTAGTGCGGAAAAGTTGCCTTATGGCAAGGCCATTAATGGGGTAAAATCTTAACTAAATCAAAAAATATCTTCAGGTGCCCAAATGACCTTGAAATTTAGCCATTTTTAAAAAAATCGGCTAAAATTTGTCCGAAATCCCTATAGTTTCAAAATTATAAAGGGTAAAAATTATTTAATGAAGAAAAATAGTAGTTTGACACTTCAACTTGCATTTAAAACCAAAAAAACGTTAAAAAATTCATAATTACTGTATGTAATGACACGGGAAGCGGTCCCCTGGTAAACCCACTGTATCTACATGAAATGTGGTAAAACGGTGCACCTAACCCGAAAAATATTATTTAGGTTTCTGTCAAACAGAAAGAAACCTCCCAAATATTTTCTAGATGTGTTTAAGTTTTAAAAAGATGTCTGTGTCATTTCGATAAATTTCCGGCAGGACCGTCGCGTGCGCAGGGGACTGCAGCAGTCACCCCATTTGTAGCTTCTTTACAGTACTATTTGTGGTTTTCTATCTAACACCATGAAACTATCTAAGCAACATATAGAAGAGTTGAATTTTGAAATGATATTTATTAGACTTGCCTACAGGCCCGTCAGACGGGTAGGTAACAGAGACGGTCACGCTCGATAAGCGTTTATTGATTGTTCAGTTGCGATTCCTTTTGAAATATGTATTTTGACATGAAAATTAGTAAAAGTACTAACCAATTTTTATGCAGCTCTTTGCTTGCTTGTTTTCTTTCAGAAAACAACTTTTCTTTCAGAAAACAACCCAGAACTCACCACGTGGAGGTGGCTGCAAATCGAGTTCCACCACCCTCACTCACTTTCATAGATGTACTTTAAAGTTCTCATATAGCTTTCAGGAACTGACATTTGTTTTCAAATGTTGACAATGCATTTTTTTATGCAATTCTGGATCTTATAAATCCGTCACGTGCATCATGTCCACAAACTGCAGTAGAAGCCTCTGTAACAATTTTAATACGACGCTCTACTGCTTGTGTATGGCATGGATATTTTACAATATCAATTTCATCATTAAGTTCATCATCAGAAATGTTGGATGTTAGAGGAGGCTCAGAAATTTCAACGTGACTCCAATCAAGCATATCGAAATATTCTTCTGCTTCAAAATTGAGTTTAGGTATTTCAAATCTGCGAATATTGTGTCTTTCTTTCGGCAATTTTCTGCACTTTAGAATTCTTCGAAGGCTAAGTTCTCTAACATGCCCCCTGCTGTCAGTTATCATTGACAACAAAATGTTTTCCGGATGTCCAACATATCCATTTCTTTGTATAGTTTGATGAACTATGTTCTTAAAATAATCAGGCAAATATCGACTTTTTTTTATCGTGTTAAATATATGCAGACTGCCATCTCGACATGACGACTTTGTTTTTATTTCAAACCATGAACTTGAATAGACCTTAACGACAAATTATGCTGCAATTTGTAAGTTTTCTGATGGTTCCACTGTTGCAACGTAAAATTCTATTGGCAGCGGTTAACCGTCTGGAATGGTTTAGTTTTCCTGGATCTCTGTGTGCTAGTCTGGCAGAAATGGAGCCTTCAGAAATACCAATGCACATATTATAAAGGTATCTTTCATCTGTACTTAATAGATTTTCATCAATATCCGGCTAAGTTACTTCAATTTTCTGAAATTCTACGACTGGCATCTTTTCGCAAGGCTCTAGTTTTTTTCATATTCCTCCGCAATATTGACTACTCATATGCCAACGTCCCATCATCAAACAAGACTAATAGGGGGTGAGAGGGGGGGGGGGAGGTGCGAAACAAAACCTCCTCAAGTGGGTACTTGACGATTGATTTAATGTTAACATGTGAACTTAAATGTCGATTTATGTCATGCGTTTTATTTAAAACAGTGCGCTTCATAATCCAGATGTGCCCCCATTTGATGGGCCTCTATGGCTGCATAACTATTGTGGGCTGATTGAAGAGTTCAAAACTCCAACTCTTTTGAAGAAAAGTTTCTCGGAGAGTTTCATATGTTGGTTAAAAAATCAAATAGTGCTGTAAAGAAGCTACAAATGGGGTGACTTCTGCAGTCCCCTGCCCACGCGACGGGCCTGCTGGAAGTTTATCGAAATGACACAGACATCTTTTTAAAACTTAATAACATCTATAAAATATTTGGGGGGTTTCTTTCTGTTTGGCAGAAATCTAAACAATATTTTTCGGGTCAGCTGCACCATTTTATCACATTTTTTGTAGATACTGTGGGGTTGAGCAGGGGTCCGCTTCACGGGTCATTAGATACAGTAATTATGAATTTTTAAACGGTTTTTTGGTTTTAAATGCAAGTTAAAGTGTCAAACTACTATTTTTCTTCATTAAATAATTTTTACCCTTTATAATTTTGAAGCTATAGGGATTTCGGACAAATTTTAGCCGATTTTTTAGAAAATGGCTAAATTTCAAGGTCATTTGGGTACCTGAAGATATTTTTTGATTTAGTTAAGATTTTACCCCATTAATGGCCTTGCCAAAAGGCAACTTTTCCGCACTAGCCGTTTTTGATTTTCAAAAATAAGTCTTTTTCGAGCCACCCTAATGTACTTTAAGGCTTTAGGTTCTTGGCTACTTTACTTGGGTACTTAAGGCTTTTAGGCTTGATCCTCTCTCTCTCCAAGTTGCAGTTTATTAGGTAGGAATATGTTTTAATTTCTAATTTACAATTTTATTGCAATATAAATATTTCAAAATAGTAAAGTGAGGTATTGACATACAAAACGTTGTGTAGGAATGTGTCGATAGTCAATTTTTGCACACTTTGGATTTAATAGTGTTGTGTAGGCTCCCGAGTATTCAGCCTATCAAACTGTGAGTTTTATCTTGGGCATTTCACACATAATTACTTATTTATAAATAGTATAAGCAAGCATTCTATCCTTACACTAAGATCGCATTGGAAGACTGTCTCATTTGTGCTAGCTAATACTTTTAGCTTATTTTCATAAGTATTAAACATATATGATAAAAAAAGTTCGATAGAATGCAACCTGAAAATGGCGATTGCTTATAATTTTTGTATCATAATTTGTTAAATTCACTATTTTTGTTTTAATACGTAGTACAGTTTTTCATTTGATTAATTAAAATACTACAAAATTTATTGAACTTTTTTTTATATCCTGTCTTTGTGTCCAAAATCTAAGTGTTTTCTTTTTTACGTATAATCATTTTTCTAGTGCATTAATAATTTTCTTTTATACACATGTTATCATATAACTTTTGCAACAGTTTGAAAAATCTGTTTCGTCATTTTTTAAATTTTACCATTAAAGTTTTCATTAAATCATTATGTGTAAAATGTATAATAATTTTTCAAACTTTGGTAACTAATAATTATTTAAATATAAGGGTATCTTAAGGTTACAGTAAAACGAAAATATGTTTTGAAATGATTTTTTTCATAAATAACATTCTAAAATATTATACCAAAATCGAGAAAAGAAAAACCTCTTTAAAAATGGTTTGCCAAGTCCTTAAAAGCTCCTAAAAACTTAAGAAAAAATATCCACCTCTACCTTTAATTAACACAAATTTAAGTTTTCCTATTGTCAAATTTGAGACTTTGTTATCAAGTATCTTTTTATTAATTAAACATTTTTGCCTATCTCACAATTGTAAATTTACATTGTTCTTTAGCATTTGATAAGAAGGAACTTCCTTACAGTAATAGTTTGAGGGGGTGTAAAACTAAGTTTGTAATATATTAAATTAATTGCTTTAGATTTGTTCTATAAGAATACAAATTAACGATTAATTTCTGTTTCTATCATTAGATCAACCACTGTAAAGCAGTATTGGATCAAGCACCACCTAAAGCAGTTCTTTAAGACACTTTCCTTCTGGTAAGATTTGTTTATCTAATTATTTGCAGTGTCATATCCTCGGTTGACAAATTGAATTTCAATTTTGGAAAGCATTTATAGCAGACACTGAAATGTAATGCAAACAAAAGAGTTCAGGCATATGCCAACACATAGATATATTTTCAATTTTATATATTTTTAAACTCGCAAGGCCTAGTCCTTGTTTCTTGGTTAGTGGTAAAAAGTACAAGTTTTCGACATCTATGTTAGAGGTTTTTTTTATCAAGTGTTAAACATTTGCTGAAGCCACAGTTGTTAATTTGTATTGTTGCTACATAATTACAGTAATGGTTTGAGGTTATAAGACGTAAATTTGTAATATAGAGAATTTCTAATTGTTTCATATTTGTTCTTTAGAGAAATCTAATTTAAAAATTTCTGTTTCTATCATTAGATCCACCAACGTACAACAGTATTGGATCCACCTACCTTCCTTGTCAACCCGTCTACACGCCTACCACTGGAAAGAGTCCTTCATTAGAGAGACTTCTCTTCAATTGTTGGCTCCCTTGACTGTTACAATGCTTTTGAAAACTGAGAAATTTTTAAAAAATGTGTCGTTCCAAAAGTCATGCACTGCAGCAAGTTGTTAATCGAATTTCAGAAAGAGAAAATCAATCAGAATGCAAAAATAGCCTTGATGAAAAATTCACAGCACCATGATAATGGTCCACTTTCCCATAATATAGCTTTAAGTGCTGTGCAATACAGGAAACTCGATTCCGATGTTGGTATTATTTCATGCCGTGAAGGGAATTAATTTTTTTAGGTTATGTGACACTAAGGAATTAGTTTTAATAAAATATATTTGTGTAAGTATAATGGCATATTTTGGGGAATTTGTATCAAAATTAATTCCAATATGGAACCCTTGTACGAAAGTTCTTTTTTCAAAAGCAACCGTCTTCATATTCTTAAGGCTGAACAGATCTGCAGTAATGACAATTTCCTGATTATTCCTATAGAAAATTTGAGAAAATGTTATGTTTTACAAATAGCTGGTAGCAATCATGTTGCTTGCATTCCATCTGTTCCCTCTGTGCAAATGTTTTTTTTTTTTACAAAAATCTTATTTTTTCTGTGAAATTTGTACAGTATTTTTCTTTTGTGTCGACATTTGAGTGTAAACTAAAAGTAGCTTAATCAATGCAGTTAAGCGGAAAATGTGGAATTTGTTTGTTTCCTGATGGGCTACACCTTGGGCTGAGTACTATATGGTATTCCGGACAACGCAACACCCCTCTTCGGGATAACTTCACAGCATTTTCAATAGAAAAAATAAATTAAAAAATATATCAATAGTTAGGTATTGTTACAATGTTCATTATCACAATAAGTAAATAATTTAAGGGACACCCTTCATGGTTTCTTCTCTCTGTGAGTGTGTGGCTGCTAATGCTTATACTATGAGAAAAAAAGTCCAGAAAAAGTGACAAAAATTTGAGTTATATGTATTGCTCATGCTTTGTAATTGTTAACAAAAAGTATATAATCTAAGTGATTTTTTGAATTTCTTTCAGGCTATTTTCAATGTGAAAATGTAAAATTTAACACACTTGCATAAAAATAGCTCTATCGAAAAAATTTAAAAAGTCACTTTAAAAGATTTTACCTGATTGAAACGATTACAAAAAACCGCATGAACAAATATGCCTAACTTTTGGAGCTTTTTGTAACTTTTCTGGATTTTCTCTCTTAGACTTTTGGTAATTAGCGGCCGTTTACGGGGATAAGAAACCGTGAAGGATATCCGTTCCCTTTAAATATATACACTACCATTGCCAACGCAAAGCCTATGTCGGGCCAACGTATAATTGACCTTATGTGCCTGCGTAGGGCCAACGTAAAATTGACCGTATGTGCCAACGCAAAGCCTACGGTTGGCCCAACCACTCAGCCAACGACCATTTATAACTGTTGGCCAACGAACAGTTCTAACGTAGTGCCAACGAAGAAAAACGGTTGTTTTAACGTTGGCCCATCTGTATTTTGTTTGTAGGGATATCTCTCCACTTTTAATTTCGAACTGAATAATTTTTCTTACCATAAATTTGTAATAATTCAACACCTTTATCTTTAAAAAAAAAACTTTCATATAACAGCCACGGGATTTTCCCTAAATCAGAGCCACCCAAGAGTAAGCAAACTGCTCTTGTTTCCGTTCAACAAGCCTCTCGCTCAACAGGCAGGCCGAGATAAAATTGGAGAAGCCAGGAGATTCCTGTCAGTTTTCGTTGATTGTTTTACAAGATAAATGGTCTGAGGATGTGACGCGCATAACTTCGAGAGGGCGCAACACAATCAGAGCTGCACTTTGGGAACGCACAACGTCAGTGTGGAAGAGTTGTTACTGTCTCCAAAAACATGAGAGAAAGCACGGAAGAAATAGAACGAATATCTACCAGTAAAATGAAATGGTTGGATAGGCCCAATATATATTCGTGAATAGGCGAGAAAGTTGCGATTTTTGAAATTGTTTCTTCATTTTTAGTAAATTAAGGTTATGCTATATGATAATTAAATTTGTATCATCAGGGATTTACTTTTCTTTTTGACATCAATACAATTTAATAAACTCCTATAAACAAACTGAAATTATGCAACTTTTTTCAGAGTCGAGTCCTGAGAACTCATGTAGGTTGACTAGCAAGCTATATTCATGTTTGCCCAAATTTACTTTGTATAGTACTCGGACCATCCTTATCAATAGTCTTTATACTGACCTAAGGGATATGAATGGCTTTCGTACTTAAATCGTCCTTCACAATCGGCTTTGAGCAAGTCAGTAAAAAGGTGAATGTATGCCGTTAAATATGAAGTACTAGATTTTACCTCTTTGTTTAAAGGCGGTTTTCATTTGTACAGACTTTACATTGTCAACACTAAAATATTTTTGACCATAATGTAAGTTGCGGTCTTCTCATACCAATCCAGTGAACTGTTAGGAATAGAGCTTCGGTAGGAAAGTGCTGAAAAGAAGTGTCGAGTTGATAGAAGTGCTAGAAATAAAAGTCGAGGTTTAGGAAGTGTCGCGCTATTAGATTAAAATTTGGAAGTGTGTTAGTCTTGGCTGAACTATGGTAAATCGAAAGACTAAGGGAGAGTTGGTTGGAGCTAAACATTTTGTTAGTTTAAAGTTTTCATTTTTAAAGCCAAAATAGTGGCACATGTCTCATTGGTAAAAATTTTTTAGAAAATAATTAAGCTGGTTAAAAAAACCGTGGGGAAATTTAGTTTATGTAAATTCTCAACGCATACTTTTAATATTGTAAATACCATTTTTTTAAACTGGTTAAAAGACGACCGACGTTTAAAACACGAAATTATTACGAAAAAAGCTAATAAAAACTTAAAAAGTATATTTAAGGAATGTTAAAGCGAACTACTTGTAATTTTACTGATATTTCTGCACTATTTGTAGTTAGTCTTTCAAACTACTTAGTTTGTCCGATTTTAGAATATAATTGTATTATTTGGAATTGTTACAGTGAATCTTTAATAGTAGAGGAGAGGAGGGTATTATGGAATATTCGGGGAATATGGAATACTGAAGTTTCAGCCCTTTCTCGCGCTGCCATTACGGGGAAATGCATGAAGGAGTGAGTAGTGGGGAGTCGTCATTGCCTATTCCCCAGCATTGAGCGGGGTGAAGTAACTGTAAGGTATAGCAGGGAAGCTAAATACAGGGAATTAAGGCCATCCCGCGCATTTGATGAAATAGGAAGTAATAGTAATTTTCAAGAAAAGTGACTTTTGGAGGATTAAAAAAAATATACTCTAGCTATAATTTTAGATATAAATTCATGTACTTATGAGAATCAATGTCAAACACTTGGAAATACAAGGTAAATAATATTGTTTTTTTAGAGAAATTTAGTTTGTTTAAAACTATCTTTAAACTTCACATCAACAATATATAATCAAAGCCACTTATATTTTTTCCTTACCTGGAATGTTTTCAACATGTTCAATTAATAAAATAGGTTTTCCATTAAGAATAGTAAGCATATAAGCAGTATATTTTGTTGAATAAAACTTTAAAAGATGATGGAGTTATAAATCTTACTAAATGTACAGAAAATATCTGATTTTTATCTTACAGAAACAATTAAAACTTTTTATATAAAGGAAAAATGTATAGAATTAAAGAAGCATCAAACACACAAACAAAAAAATCTTATTTTAAAAAATATAAATATTTTGTTTCATGAAAATATTTTTTCACAATATTATACAAATTTAAACACAAAGAAATATCTTAAAGTTAACCAATTAGTAAACAAATCACACTTATTTTCTTCTTTTTAGGTACTTGATTTTAAGAACAATAAAGATTTACTGCTTAAAATATAAAATCGCAATTTTAAATTTTTCATCTTTTAAGTTGTTACCTTTTGATACCTTAATGTTCACAATAAAAACGAAAGAAGGCTCATTTATTACAACATTGTGTAGTCTTAGGAAAACCTTATATGCTATTAAAATATGGAAAGAATAAATGACAGTTATTTGGAAACAAATAGTAGTTAATATAGACTAGTAGCAGTTAAATACAAGTTTTATTTTTTGATTTACTAATAATTGAGTTTTTATCATAAGATTCGTAAGAATACAAAACATAAGGATGTTAAAATTTTACATAAAACTCACATAAAAGTAGTCTAAAGTAGTAAAATAAATTTTATTCAATTCGGAAAACAGAATTACATTTTACAGTGATGCACAACATTGAAATCTAACTTCGTGCTATTTTAGTTAAAAATAAAGACAAATTAAAATATTATTCACCCAAGAAGGAATTGAGAATGAACAATTCCTTCGATACATTAAAATTGTTTCAGAATCTTTCTTAAAATATTTAATTAAAACGTTATTATATTGACACAAAATCGTAGTCTACTACGCACTCCCATCGTTTTCATAAAAAAACTAATACTGTTTTGTTTCACCATTGACACTTTATAACCATTAGTTATAGTATGTACTGAAAATCATTGTGTGAATTTTTATTTTAAACCAAAAGAGTTATTTTTAAAACTATAAATGGTGTTCTATAATACCCTCCTCTCTTCTTCCCATAGAAAAAATCAAAATAAATTTGTTCGCTATATTTTTTTCAAATCTTATAATCATCTCTATTTCTCTAGTTTACTAAAACATCTGGTCTAGTTCCACTAGACCAAATGGGGATTAGTTCCAAAACCACCACCACCACCAAAACTGTATCCTCGAATGTCGTAGAACTGCTTTTGTTAAAAAAATTTCTGACATAAAAAATAATAATAGTTGTCCATCAATAGTACAAGTACTAAAACGTCATACTCCTTAATATATTACCCGAAATAAAATTATTTTAAGTAATATACCCACACTATTCAAAATATTACCTTAGTAACCAATACATTTCTCATTTCAGATACATAGCTAATAACCTGCTCATCCGTAGCAATATTTTTTACATGTGATAACAATTGTAAGGAACAGCTCATTGTTCTTGTTGGATCATTGTTAACACTCAGACTAGACATGCAGCATGATGGGCAGTGTAGATTGGAGATCAAGGCATTTAGATAACCCACAATGAAACAAAATCCGGTAGCATCTGTTGGCTTGATTGCGCTTGGAATACTGTTCACTTTCACAAATTATATAACACATAATTAGATTCCTATACACACGTAACAAGTTTCAAAATATTCGAAAGACTACATTTTTTTCCCTCAACTCAAATAAAACCGCTCGATCTAAAAAAAGTATTGTGAATTCCGTTAAAAAGAGGGTACCATTTTACATGAAGCAGTGTCTACTTCTTTTGATGAAGCTGAAACTTCAACAGAAAATCTCTTCTTTCACTGTAATTTCTCCTTCAACGGCAGTTGCTTCTTTCTTCGTGTGCCGGTTTCCCTGGAACTAAAATCAAATCTTCTTTTAAAATAGTGGGGGAAATGCTAATCTTACAACCGAGGAAAAAAAAAATCACAGAAAATATTTACATGGATTTTGAAAATGTAAAAGATAAATAAATAATGTGGTGAAAGTCACAACTATTCCTTGTTTCTAACCAGTTCAAAAATATAATTTTAAGGTAAATTATTATTAAAATAATAAAAAACATAATTCTTATAAACACATAACAAGCTTCAAAATCTTCGAAAGACTAAATTTTTTTTCTTGAACTCATGCAAAAACATCTCTATCTGAAAAAAGTATTATTAATTTTGATTTAAAGAGAGTACCATTTTAAATCTAATAAAATAAGAAATATTTAAAACCAATAAAAAATTAGTATTTTTGAAGTAAATCGTTATTTTCGATGTATAGTGTTAATATAAGGAAGTTGCTCCAAATATATATTTCTCAAATTTGAAAGCGTGGATGTGCTCAAATTTTGAGCAGGATTGAAAAAGAACAGTTTCAACGACGTGGGCTTGAACTCGCGATGTTAGAATCCACGCCAAGCCAAGGCGGTCAGGAAATCTATAACTGTGCCATCCGCATCGGTAGAAACGATGGGTGTTTAGGCTATTTGAAGTTGTTGAAAATTATAAACGCGCATGATCTTAAATTCGAGATTTAGAATTATTTGTATTTGAGAATATTGTTTTCGCAATAATATGAAAGCATTCTAGTATACATTTTTTAGATTTTTATTTTTAATTGTGAAGCTTCAACGAATTAAATAACATACCCTTATTTAAGAAATTTAGAAATTTTTACTATAATGCTTTCTAATAAATATCATGTATATTAATGAAATTCCTAAACAATTTTAATATTTTCAGATGCAATATTTACAAATGTAATCGACTGTAAAAGCGAACCAAGCATTGTTAACTAAATTCCACGCTCCTATGATCTCATATGTAAATGCACAGCATGCATCGACATATAAACTTATAAATCAATAAAGATTACTATAAGAATTTTCAACAAACAAATGTTTTTATTATCATATTTTTAAGCTCTCGAAAACCAAATTACTGGGTTGAATTTATAAAATTATAACCGATATTTTTGTCAAAATTGAGTTTTACAGTTTTATATTGAAGGAAGCTTAGAAGAAAAATGCCAGGATCCGGTTTTTTTTGGTGTCGAAAATTAGTTTATCATGTACCATTCAATTCACATTGGGTAAACTGGTGAGGGTGAACACTGTATTAGTAATTAAAGAATAAACTATGTTTTAAGGTTTATATAGGTAGGCACAAACTTAATGTGCAAAATATAAAAAAAGCTGAGTAAAAAAATAATATATTATATTTAAAGACAAATCGGCTTTGTAAATAAACATAACGATCCCCATCTATTAAATGTCTAAAAAGCATTTGTAAAATTCCGAATATATTTCGAATACTGTGTAAATTTAGAACACAAAGTTGTCAAAAATTGTCACTGTTATAAATCGAAGTTATCTTTTTGATCAACGATCTTTTTTTGTATAGCACACATTTCAAATAGCTATCCTTTATAAATCGGTGGTTCTCCAATTGAGTAGTAATTTTTTTTTAGATTTCTGTTCGATTGAAATTCGTAGCTGGCCATTTGGAGACTTTTTGGAGGTTTCTGAAATATTTCAAGGCATTGAGTCCATCTTCAGGTGAAAATGAATTGTGTCACTTACTGTCAAATGCACGTTTCTTTATGTCAACATTTCGAAATTTTTTATTCGAAATGTTGAAATGAAAATAAAAAAAATCTGTCTGAAGCAAACTTTTACAATTTACGAACGGTTGTTAGGTTACATTATAACATAGGCATATCTTTTAATTCATCAATATTCTTTTATTTTAAATGTCTAAATGAACGTTTCGATTTTTTTAAAATAAAGGTAAGAAAATGAAACAGTATTTTGGTGATGCTAGGTTATTTAACTAAACGTGTTTTGTTTTATTATCGATTAAAATGCGCATTTCGTTAAAAATTTATTGTTCATTTTATTAATTTCATATTTAAACAAGTATAAATGCAATAAAATTTTAAAACTGAAGCGGCTGTACCTAATATTTATTTTAAAAATAAAGTTGCATTCGAGAAAATATATTTTATAGCAACACCTTTAAAGGAACTTCTATTTAAAACATATATTGTACAATGCTAGAGGGTTCTTAGAAAAATAGAATATTGTTTAAATTTTAATAAATTATTGTGAAAAATATTATATTTTTATAAGACCCTAGCATTGAGCAATCCTAGGTGAAAGTTGGTATTTTTTTGGTTGGCAACGAAATATTTTAAAACATAAATCGAGACACTTCAATGGTATATCCTTTGCTTAGTCCTTAAAACCTTTTGTTGCCTCACAAATTTTAGTATGGTACTAAATAATATTGTAATAACGGGAACTGTATTAATTAATTAAAACTGTTTCAAATATATTCACCCCCCTAAAAAATATTAAAAAAAATAATTTAAAACATGTCTTTAAATTGCTTCAATAATTTTGTCTTAAAATTTCTCCCATCTAATATGATTCGTTAGTGTGACGATTTTTACTTATAATGAAATATATTCTTATGCAAATTTCAAATAAAAAGTGTCAAAAAACACGAAGAATAACACGAAGCATGAATTGATTAACTATAATTGTGAAAACTAAATAAATTTAACAAAAACTGTTACCTGAACTGCACTAAAAATCGATGTAAAACACAAAATTCATGGCTTATAATCTTTTCCCCTAATAATAAGCATCATAAAAATATATTTTACAATTTTCCGTAGATGAACGAATGACGAAACTAAATCTATTTCAAGGCTCAAAGGAGCAAGGGCAAATCAACATTATTTTTCGGTAAGTTATTAAGTTTTTCCTTTCCACACAATTTATACGTTCCTAAGATTTCTATATAAGGTCACCAAATTAATAACGAAAAAAAACTCTTCCGAAACGAGCTCTTAATAATAAAAAGCCAACATAGAAAGAAAAAAAAACTATATCACTGAAAACTCGTCCGGAAACTTATTGTATCCCATTAGGTTCCCAACCTGAAAAAAAATCATATCACCATAAAGGAACAAATTCCGAAACTTCAGTACAGAAGAACGAAAGATGAAATTTATTTCGGGAATGATACTGGGGGGATTGATACTGAGGGGGGAGTACTGCAGCGATCGAATGAAGTTGAGAAGAGGCGGCCAGAAGTAATAATAATGGCAAAAATGAATCAAATCGTGTCAGTTGGCCACGTACAGAAGGCGATAGCTTCATCAGATCGTTTCTATCGACAAAGGGACGTGTTTAAGGGACAGGGCGCCCTTACACGAATAAATCTCTTTTAGTATGCCTCAGTAGACCGCGGCTCCAAATTTATGCTGCTTCGTAAATTAAAGCGATCATTCATGAGGGCCGATGTTAAAGGCCATCTTTTCGGGGAAGGCGCTATGTTATCTCTCCGTGTAAGGGATGTCGAGGGAGGCTCGGATAAATATTTTGAAAAGGACACAATATGGGGGACGAAAAAATTGATTAATTTATTTCCGCGGGGCTTGTGTGAAGGGTTGTTTTCGAGTAAGGTTAAAAGCGCTTCTAGAGGTGTTTGCTTATGTTACGAATAAATTGTTTTTAAATGAATGATATTTGAATGAAAAGAGAAATTTGCAACCACAAAACAACTTTGATGAATTTGTTAACTTACGAAGTTAAAAGTTAAATAAATTGTTAGATCAATTTTTACATATTTACAATTAAAAATCTTTTCAATCCTTACAATTGCAAAAAAACCTTGTGGTTTCTCGCTAAAGTGATGAATTTTTATTTATACCTATTTAAATTTGAGTTCAAATGTTTGGAATGTTTGATAGTTCTTTTAAATGGTGCTATAAATAACGAGGAAACTGTTAATTTTGTGAACTAAAATGTCTGTAATGTATTGGATATCATTAGTATAAAATTATTAAATGTCGTTTTTAACGTCAAATATTTCATTTAAATAAACGGATCTGATTGAATTTAAAATAAACTACAACCTGAAGCGCATTTTAATACATTTTCGAGGGGGGGGGCGATTTATAATGTAAATTATAAGAAGTTGTGGAAGGGACATATCTTTACATTCTCCCATGGTTGAGGCTCCTGAGTAGGATACAATTTAAATATTGCGACTTTATATTCTTTTTCAGGAAAATAAAACATAACAAAGGATGTTTTACTTCCCGAAAGACCGCGTCGATCGAGTAGAACGTGCAAAATGTTTAACTTCCATAATCCGCTGTGATGAGGCTCTCTAGCTATAAAATGAAGAAAAAGTTTTGTAACAATATTTTCGAGTTAAATATTTTATAACAGCGTCAAAGTATAAATAAATTAATATAATAAATACTGAAATGAGGGTCTAAGATTGTTGAATCGTCAAATATAAAACTTGCATTTCTGAGAATTTAGCCATACCGCTGACTAAAAGCCCTCCCCCTCACTCTACGATACCCAACAAATAACTTTGTAAGCTAAGCAAACCGTCATTCATTAAATTCAAATTAATATGCTTGTTAAAATAGAAAATTAATTTCTGTCCCTTTCCCCACCTTCTTCAACCGCAGCAAGATTGTAGTGAGCAAGACGAATCACCCCCCTCTTAAGCAATAGATATTAATCCAATCATCGAGTGCGGCTTTTAAATACTTCGACGTCTACATTTCATTTGGGAACTAATTAATTGCTACCATTTTGTAAGTCGATCGCCCCCATGGGAGGAAAGGCGAGCTTAATGTCGATTCTTTAAACGTCACAGAAGTGAGTTTGGGTGTGATTAATGACAGAAAGCAACGGAGACGAACAAGACTTGCGTAGTTCAGCAAAACTTTCAATAATATTTGACTGATTTAAAGTTTGCAATAGTGGGTAATTGGTCTAAAGACGGTCATAATTAAAGCTGCTATAAATGTTAAAATAACTGCAAAAAAAAAACTACTGCACTATGAAAAAATGTGCTAATTTTATTAAAAAAAACCTCATATATTTACAGAAAAATACAGTAACTTGCTCTTAAAAGATTTTTTCTGTAAAAATATGCTGTTTAGAATAAAAAAAAACATTTATTTTTAACCACGTAAAGAAAACTATACTGCAACCGAGCAAGCATTTTAGCTGTTTGTAGAGTCTGAGTACCGAATCTCGGTACCGAAGTACACTGCTCACAACAATTAGGGGGAAGCATGGTTTAAATCCTTTCGTCCCCAATGATTTCATTTGGAATCACCCAGCTTGCAATTTTTTTCTCACTAAATAATGTTTGTTTCAATTAAATGAAAACATGAAAAACATCATCATCATTAGCTCGACAGTCCTGGGTGGACCCTGGATTTCTCAAGGAGATTTGCCCATCTCCTTCTGCGCGCAACAGCTTTCCAGTCTCTGACCTCTGGGGACAAAGAGTTTTCAGAGTTGATTTCGGAGCCAAGATAGGTAAACGAACTCACCTTTTCAAATTTTTATTTTCCAATCTCGATATGTGTGGAGATGTCAGTGTAGTTAACAAATTGCATATACTTTGTCTTATTCTGATTAATTGAGAGGTGCATTTTTTTTGGCCTCTCTTTCCAGATCCAGGAACGCCTGCTTGAGGTCTTTAGGAGTTCTTGCTATGATATCAATATCGTCAGCGTAAGCCACAATTTGAACAGATTTGGAGAAAATGTTGTTCCCCTTGTGTTAATTTCTGATTCTCTTATTATTTTCTGAAGAGCGAGGTTGAAAAGAAGGCATGCTAGCGCGTCTCCCTGTCTGACGCCGTTTGTTATTTCAACAGGTTCAGACAAGCCTCCCTGGATCTTGACTCTCATTTTGGTGTCATTGTATGTGAGGGAAGTCAGTTTCACAAGTTTTTCAGGAATGTTGAACTGTCTCAGGGTGTCGGTGAGTAGTTCCCTATTAATGCTATCATATGCCGTTTTGAAATCAATGAAAAGATGGTGTGTATTGATTTGGAATTCCTTAGTCTTTTCTAGAATTTGCCGTAGATTAAATATTTGTTCTGTTGTGGATCTATCCCTTCGAAATCCACACTGATAATCACCTATGATGTTTTCGGCATAAGAAGACAGCCTGTTAAAGAGTATATTTGAGAAGATCTTACAAGTTGTACACAGGAGGCTTATTCCCCTATAGTGGAACAATCGAGTACATCTCCTTTTTTATGAATGGGACAGATAGTGCTGAGCTTCCATTCTTGGAGAAAGACTTCAGTCTTCCACACTGATAGCAAAGTGTTGCCCTAATTGTTTTGAGCAGTGCAGTTCAATTTGGAGAGCGTTCCTGGAGCCTCAAGGTCCGTGGCTCAAGATTTAGTTCAGCAGTTTATTACTCCACGGTTGTACCGTGTCAAGTATCCCCGCCTGTCACTGGGTTGACCAGGGAGGAAAAAATCCGCTTTTCTTTACAATTCGTCTGTTAAAAAACAGCTTTTGCGCTAAAATTACAAATTGTTCGTATAAAATAAACATAATATATCACTTAATTATACTGTATTTTCTGGGACAGCAACTGAAAGTTTTTATCTGTAAAAACAGATGACTTTTTGCAGTGTAGTTGAAACTGTATGAAATGTTTTGTTTGTTTTTTATTTAAGAGTTCGGCATTATAGTTCCTCATTTCCGTGTTTCATTACGCCATAGATTATAAACAGAATCTTTGGTCAACCTGTAAAATGCATCTTTTTCTTCCATACATAGCGCATTTAAAAACTCGTAATTTTCGTAAATTCAATAAAAATTTAAAACACATTTTTCAAAAAATATGGTTAAATTCTTGTCAAACCAAAATGCAAATTACTACGAATCGTATCCTAGAAAAAGATACGATTCATACATTTCTTAATTTTATCCGAAAAGATTTAGAAAATATAATTTCGCTATAAGAATCTTTTTCTAAATTTCATATTTAATAGCCGTATTTGCAATTTGGATAAAACAAATTACATATCATAATTATAATTAATAATTTTGTAATAAAAGAGGTAAAAATTATATTATATAATTATTCGGAATGTTAGTGGAAGCGATTTAATTGCTAAGAAGGATCTTTTTTAAAATATTTTGATATAGAATAATAATTTTAGTACGATTATTGCTATATATTTTTTGCAAGTGATCCTTATACAATGAAGGTTGGAATTTTTTGAAATTAATAATTAATTATTAATTGTGGTTTTTAGTTTCAATTAAGTATAATTATTATAATAATTATATGTACTTATAAAACATTTCTAGAAGAAAGGGATTGAAATATGAAGTACAACATTCTGACGTACGTCTGAAAAGGATGAGTTATGATTACCATTAGTTTAGCTTTTGACATGTATGCATTATTTCTTAAAAATGTAGTCTTAATGAATGTAGTTATATTTTTTTCTGGTAACGCGAGTCTTTTATTCATTCATTTCTATTTTGACAGCCCAGTCACAGCCTTTGCTGGAACTTTGTGTGCCGTGGAAGGAAATTAATTAACATTGGTGTGGGAATTAACCAGTCAGTTCAGGAACTCAATCGTTTTGCTTTAAAAGATCACCATTTTGTATTATCTCTACAAATTAATTTCATCTTCGGAGTTGTCAGTGACGTGGGGTCTTTTCCCGTTGAAAACTGTGCATGCTTCGAATGGAATATTAAGCTCAATTTTGGAATAAATGACTTCGGATATATGTTTCACAGCAAAATTATTAGAAAAATCAAGTTGAATCGAGTTCTAAATTTATTGTTTTGCAATTTATTTTAAGTTTGTCGCAAATATCAACTAAAATATAAATAAACTGTTTAAAAAAATACTACATATTTTACATACAATCACTACATAAGGTTTAATCAATAAAACATATAATAAAATCAGTTTTTTTAGCATTGTGTCATCACATAGCTCTCGCCTACAAAAATACAAGAGGAAATTTTGAATATCGATGCATCGAAAAGCCTTGTTCTAGTAATGCATTAGATTCTATTGAATTATTTTTCAGCAAAACTCAGAATTCTCTAATAAAAAAGTTTAGAATTTCAACGAAAATCTAAAGTTGAGTTTTTGCCCGAGAAGAAAGAATCTATCTGAATAACTTACTACTTTCTTTCTAGTTTTTAAAATCATCTTCCAGAATAGCTTCTAATAAAAATCGAATCGTTCTTGGAATCCGTCTGTCGTAGTCCTTACAGAACTCTAAAGCATCATCCAATTACCGTATGGCCGAGATAAGTTGGATAGACCTCGACAAAATTCTTTAATCTTACACAGCCAGGTTTTCGGTACTGCCTTCATATCTGTGTATTGGTTTGACAAAGGTATGACCAACTAATAGTCAATTTTGAAAAAATGGTTTTCACAATTAGAATTAAAGCTGGATACACGGTATATCGAAATACAACAACAGAAGAAAAAAAAACAAAGTACAACAGACATTTTCATTAATAACCTTTTCTGAATGCTTTCAAACAGTAAGACAAATGCTAAGGGGCATCGCTAATCAAGTAAAATACTTAGATTGTTCAAACAAAGACATACCTCGACTAGGATTTAATCTAGTGGTATGGCATGTATATAATACTGTTGTTCCAGTTATGAGAATAGTGAACATATGATATAGGACAATTTAGTCTGCAGACAGTCGTTAACAACCTCAAAACAGTATTTTTGGTAGTGATAATACTAAAAATGAACACTTCCGACATTAAAAAAAAGATTAAGTTAGCACTGTATCAAAATGAAATCACTGTATACATAAATCATATGCAAATTTTCGGGGAAAAGCGACAAAACCGAAGCTGCGGATAATGTGATTCGGAAACTTCGGCTGCAGATTCGAGTTATTTGCTTATTTGATGAGAAGAAAAAAAGGGAACAGAATTATATACAGCACTGGATATTAAAAGAAGCAGTGCTGGATGCAATAATCTGAATTCAAATGAAGGTTGACGAGCAAAAACTGTCATGCCCCATTTTTGTCAAAAATGAGTTAATAATGTCTTTTTACAGCTTCCAGATGTCTATTGTATAGCGGGAAACATTACACTGTCAGAAATTAAACTCGTAAATTTGATTAATTCCAAATTCTCTATTTTAATTTCCTTATTTATGACTATTCTTTTGTAATTACATGACTTTTGACGAAACACAAAATATTAATAAGAGTTTTACGACATTTTTCTAACCTAGTAGATCGTGTGTAATATTACAGCATATGCTGGGTGTTTATCGTTATTTAGTCTTCATTTATATTTTATTATAAGTACCGGAGAAGCAGTGCTGGATGCAATAATCTGAATCCAAATGAAGGTTGACGAGCAAAAACTTAAGTACTTTCACTGATTCATCTTTCTTACATATGCAAAAACTGCCTTCACTACGGCTGACTCAACAATAAGAAGCTCTCTGTGACGTCACACTATCCGTCTGGTTCGGGTTGTCGGCCGAAAAAAACAATCTTGTTTGGAACCCAAGTAGTAAGGCCCAGTCCTGGCAACGAGACGTGTTGGAGGCGGTTTGATTTGATTACGGCTCAAAGTACTTTTTCTGATTATTTAATAATTAACACTATTTCCTACTTTATTATTGTTTTTTAATAAGTTTATTCTGCGATTGTGTCAGAAATTTAATATATTGCTAGTCCGAGTTAAATATTTTGTTTGAAAATGGCATCTGAAAAGTGTGTTGTCTGTTCGTTGGAAGTCAAAGCTGAATCTGATTCTATCCAGTGTACCGGATTATGTAAGGGCGTTTTTCATTTTTACTGTGCCGGTTTCTCTGAGAAGTCGTTTAGAATAACTGAACAACGTAGACTTCACTGGAGATGTCTAAAATGTCAGCCTGCTAAAGCCCAAACTAATAAACCTAAGCTCTTTGAAAGCATCGACCGAAGATAACATGATTGTTCACACTGAAGAAACGCTAAGTCCTACAACTGTTGTGGTTCAAAAATCATTAGTAGTGGAAACAGAGTCTTCCTCTAACAATCCTTGTAATTCGGGGGTTCCTAATACACCAGAAACTCAGTCTCCTTTTGTCAACAACTTTGTAACGATCCCTGAGAATCAATCTGACCTCAAGCAGTTCATCGCAGAACAATTCAAGGAATTTGCCAAAAATCTTGAGTTCCACAACAACATCGTGAGTGATTTAACCAAGTCTATAAATCAGCTAAAATCGGAAATAAAAACTGTGAAGCTGGAAAGTGCTGATATCCTTAAGGAAAATGCGTCTTTTAAAGCTGAAATTTCGGATCTAAGACTTGAGGTGTCTGAACTCCAGCAGTATTCACGCCGATCCAACATAGAAGTCTCCGGAATACCTGAAGTTGAACAAGAAAATGTTACCGATACAGTCAAGAGCGTTCTATCATGCCTGGAGGTAAATATTGCAGAAAAAATAATTACTGCCCACCGCATCCCTACAAGTCGATCGGACAGACATAAATCGATCATTGTGCA